>ML780962.1:1043755-1062207 GCA_009831015.1 Picea engelmannii
GTACCCTTTCTTCATGAATGGTCTAGCTTGGTACTTTTCTCCTTAGGTACATGAATGTATACTGGACACCCAAATATCCTGAAGTGTCCAACCTCAGACTTCACTCTAGTGAAGGCCTCCTTAGGAGTCATGTTCCTCAAAGTATTATGAGAACTTTTGTTCTAAACATACACTGCAGTCATGGATGCCTCTTCCCATAGAAACATAGGTAAATATTAATCATAAATTATCACCTTGACTCCCTCAAAAATAGATATGTTCTTCCTCTATGCGACCCCATTCTATTGAGGGTTGTAATGAATGGTGGAATCCCTCTTGATCCATGCCTCAATGAAGAAATCATTGAAATCATGGGAGTTGTATTCTCCTCCATTATCTGATCTCAACACTTTGATCTTCTTTCCGCTCAGGTTTTCAACCTGTGCTCTGTACTCCTAAAATCTGGCAAGGACTCCATCCTTGGTCTTCAAGAAGTAAATCCAAGTATTCTGAGAGTGGTCATCAATGAATGTCACATATTATAGGAGTTTTGGTAACCTTCCTAGAACGAAAATACTTATGAGGTGCCATGTGAATGACTTTTACATGTGTATTTCAATATAGGAGCGCAACATCATTGAACCAGCTCCAACGAATTTGAAGATATACCCAACAGTTTGTATCTCAAAAAGTACAAAACAAAAAAATAGAGGAGAATCCTTGCTATACCATTCCAGGAATTTAAATGCTAGTGGACAACAAGGGTTATATATCAACACTAGATAATTCAACACTGACTTGTTCTCCCCACCAGTAACCCATAAAAGAGCATCAACACGTGGCTAGATTCCATGATTTTATACATGGTGATAGGCGATGATAAGCAAGCATTGTTACGCAGTAATATGTACCCCCACTCTATTTTTCACTATAATTCCACGTGATGAAGGTGTTGTGGGCACCAAAGCCACTCAAAATTATGAACAATTTCTCTATAGGAATTGTCGCCTTCTCCTCATAATTGTCAGGTTTAAAAATAATTAAGAATAAGTTCATGTTGTTGGTTGCGAGTGAATTGATGACATCCTGGATTATTGTAAAATCATTGTTTCCACTCTCCTTGGCTACGATTGTAACTCTAGCCTCTACATCGTTCAATTTTCAAGATGATCTGTTATTCAATTCCCTCAAATTCTTCTCTCCATGTCTGTCATACATAGCATGGCATTCAGATATCGTATAGATAGAGTAGGAAGGTTTGATGAATGGTATATATAAGAAGAAGGCCTAGAATCATGTGAAATTCGTCTGAGTATCCTTTCAATTACGGGGGCCCTAAAGGAATCAATATACATCAAAGAGACAAAGATAGTGCAAGCCAGAGATTTCTTTCCCCTAATCGTTTGACACTTGAATGGGGTGGGGTTGCGAGTTCTCCACTAAAATAGTGTGGCCAAAAATATTCTTCTTAAGCCTTGAATAAAATGTGATTGCCATCACTACATTTGAAGTTTGATTTGTTTTAAAGAAGTCATCTTAATTTCTTCATTTAAATTGCTAATGAATTTGTGAGGATAGCTTTGGAGTTACAAAAATGTGAAGACATATCCAGAGTATTGTTGACTTATAAATTCATAACTACTAATTTTGAGAAGATTCATCAATTTCATAGTAGGATAAGATTTACATGATATCTATTTATCACCTAATCATCCACAAGAACTAATCATGAAATTTAGTTGGAACCTGGTTTGGAATCACAATTTTGATCATGGATGTATTATAGGAAATACGCGGAGAACATTACAGTGAGAATCCTCTTTGGGATGTTGGTCCTCTTCTTCCTCAATTAATAATTGAGGAATGTGCTTCCATGTAACAAAACGTAAGCTATCTCTCTTATTTTCTTAGGCCCTCTCGTGAGGGAGTCAAGCCCAATCCCGCTCTGATACCATGTTGATTTTTCTATATGAGATAATATATTATTACAATTATGAGTGTTCCATATATAGAGAACATATGGTGACCATCCATGAAAGGATGTGTCCCTTAGATAATCAATAACTATTTTTTATTATCATTTACTTAATATATATATATTATTTAATAATCAATAATTATATTATTAATTTTTAATCTAAAATAATGTCTTCTCAATGTTGTCCAAACATAAACAATAAATCCATTACAATTGGAAGGAGGAAAATTTTTGACCAGGAATGAAGAAAGAAGTGGCTAACCACATATCTCAGTGTCTAGAGTGTTAGAAGGTAAAAAAAGAGCACATGCATACAGTGGGGTTGATACAACCATTGTAAATTTTAGAATGTGTTATCACATAAAGTTTCCCAGGGTCATAGTTGTCAACCATAGGTATAGGAAAGCAGGAAAGTGCAGTTTCCAGAGGCAATATCCCTTATTCATTTTGATTTAGTGCCATATCTAGACACAGTTGAAGGGTTTCCACAATCGGTGGGTGGATAAAACTTTGGCGGTGGTGCTAAAATAGTTGGGGTTCCCAGATCTCATATGTTGATCAGATCAATGACCTCAAATCATTTCGAGGTTGCAACCTGCACGAGTGTTAAAATATGAAGGTTGGGCCGAAATCCAAACCATGATTTTTGCAGGGTGTATATGTGGCGAGAGGTGGTGCATTTCGGGCCCGAAAATGGTGTGGGTCCAAACCACTTTCGATGGCCCCGAAATCACATGCTCTTACAGTGTCGTATCAAGTAGCAGTGTGTGGCCACCCCTAGTAGTCAAGTCGTGTCCCGATCCCAAGGAAAATTCAGCCAATAAACAAAGACTAAATTTTGCGAACCAAATCCATCTGCTTATTCAACGCCCAATCCATGAGCGACACATGGTCGCCCCCTAGTCATCAAGTTTCTTATTCAATCACGAGATGGATTTAGTTAATGAAAATGACCGATAGCTGAAACCTCAGCTCAGTCCATAAATGGGAGGCATGGAAGCTATGGATGAGGAGACAGATCTATTAGCCCAAGGTAACATGATGGATAATTTCTTCTTGCAGACCCATAATGATATGAGCTTGCATCTGATAGGAGAAAACACACACAGTCTGACAGAAGTAGATGAAAGCATTGAATGAGATATCCAAGTCACACTCCTGGAAGTTGTGGAATGATATGATTATAAATAGACCAGTTTAGTTTTTATCAGAAGGAGGGGTGTTTTTAAAAGGTTGGAGAGCCGAGAGAGTTTTAGGAGAAGGGCTCTATATTTTTAGTTTGTAAGTCTGAGGGATTAGATTGTAAATATTATGTTATTAAATATTCCTTTGAATTTTTTTTATCAGACCATCTTCTTAGTTTACATGTTGTTTTGTTTCTTCTTGTCTGGATGTAACCTCTCTGATTTATGGATTCTTGAGGCGATGGACAATCTGTTGTCATCATGCCCATATTTTAGGGTTCATCAGATATTTTTTTTTTCTCTGGATGTAATATCTCTGATTTATGGATTCCTGAGGTGATGGAGGATCTGTTGTCATCATGCCCATCTTTCATGGTTCATCAAATATTCTCTTTTTTTCTTATTTTCTGGATGTAGAATCTCTCTGATCTATGGATTCTTGAGGCGATAGAGGATCTATTGTCATCTTTCCCATCTTTCATGGTTCATCACTCAGACATTTTCTGTCTTATTTCTCCTCATCACCACATAAATCCTTTTGTCTGATAGGAATTTTAAATGCCTTCATTATTCATGATACTTATGACTCCATAGCCCAATGGTCCCAAAATAATCTGCAGCTACTTTTGTTATATTTCCCTCTTCCTATAGTCTCACTGATCCACCTACTCAAACCATTTTAATCCATTTACCTTTTTTTATGGGTACTAGGCTTATCCTCTTGCAGTCGGAGGGTGAATCCCAGTGCTAAAATTAATGGTGTCATTGTCGAGGATGGAAGTGAAGATATCTTCCCTGGGAGAATGACAATGAATAGATCTAGTTTTAGATGGTGAACTGAAGTTGGACACATTATTCTGACTTCTTATCATTCACCTGGCAACTCAATGGTTAAAGAATCCAATGGCGACTCCACATTTTTAAGAAGACATATTTTCAAATGGAAGGCATGTTGGCTCAGAGGTTTTCTCCTTTTAATTTCTTTGTTGTTCATGTTTTTCCAAATGTTGTTCCTACTAATAGATGAATGGGGTGATTTTTTGCCCAGATTTAGAGAACATAGAGATGACAACCCTGTTGAGAATTTGCTTGAGTTTCATGAACTCATGCATCAGTGGGGAATACATCATGAGGATGTATTAATGAATATGCTCATGTACTTATTAGAGGGATATTCTCATGAGTGGTATCGATCCTTTCCCCCTGCTAGCATCTCCTCCCTGGAATAGTTTCATGGAGCTTTCAATATGCATTGTCAAAATTTTTAGTCCTCTGAGTTAATTTGTCATAGTTGTTGTGACGAGTATAAAGACTCTGTTCAGGATATGGTTGATTCTTATGAAGGTTGTGAGAATGAAGAATATGCCTTGGATGAGGAATCAATTTTTTCTCTTCCCTGTTCATCTGCATCTGATGAAAATTGTGTTTGTTGTCTCCATAAGGAAAGTGCAGAAATTGAGTATATTCTGGAAGTTGATACTCTTTGTAACCATGTCTCTAAAAATCCTAGATATGAGAAACCTACTTTTGACTCGTATGATGATGATAGGATATTTCTTCCTGGAATGAATCTTGAAAGGTAGCCTTTGTTTAATAATGAAGATCAATTTTCTCATGTTGGGTAGAAGATACCTCTTGGTATGTCATTCGAGGCTCCTCCTTTATTCGATCATTATGGAGACAATGATGAAGATGCTGAGGTGTTTTTTGTCTTGGAAGAAAAAAGCATTAGCAGCCAACTTTCTAATGAAAGTGAAATATTTTACCAAGAGAAGCAAGATAGAAAGAAATATCCATCCATTGATATGCATGAGAAGATTTCTTGCCATCAGCTAGAAGATGTTATTAGAGAAGGAAAAGGAGAAGTGGATCAACAACTTGCATCATCCTTTCACTCACCTATTTTTTCCATAGACATTCAGCCAGATGTGAGCAGTTGTAAAGTAGAGCAGGCTTTCTGTTATCAATCTAGTAGGTTTTATCACCTATTTTATGACCCTATAGGGGAATACATGGAGTTGCATTTCCTCAATGTATTGGAGCCTCCAAGATTTATCTTACCTTCATCATTAGGAGGAAATCTAAAGAATGTAATTAATTTACTATCACAGTTTCATTTTCCCTTGCTGATCAGTGGAAAAGTAAGAAATTTTTCCTTTAGGAAGTTACTTGGGTGGCTATGGTGGAAGTTTTCTTTCACCTAGCATATTGTAAAAATCAGTTAGTGTAGGATTGTGCATGAATAAGTTCCTTCTAGAGCATGTGTGTTTGCTTTATTTTTGTAAGTAGAGTAGAGTGCATATCAACCTTCTTTCTTCAACAAGATGTATTTGAGCTCGACTCCACAACCCAAAGGCTAAGGCACTGGAACTACGCATTCTTGACAGCTCATAGGGAGCAAGCCATCCCCTGTGGAGCCAGATGTTATCACATAAAGTTGTCCAGGGTCACAGTTGACAGCCATAGGTAAAGGCAAGCAGGAAAGTGTAGTTTGCAATGGAAATATCCCCTATTCATTTTGATTTGGTGCCATATGTAGACACAGTTGGAGGGTTTCCACAATCGTCGGGCGGATAAAAAAATTTTGGGGGTGATAAAATAGTCGACGTGCCCAGATCTTAGATCCCAATCATATCAATGGCCTCAAATCATTTCGGGGCTGCAACCTGCATGAGTGTTAAAATCTGAAGGGTGGGACGAAATCCAAACCACATTTTTTATGGGGTGACTTCGTGGCGAGAGGCAGTGCATTTTAGGCCTGAAAGCGATGTGGTCCAAAATTATTTCAACGACCTTGAAATCACATGGTCTTACAACATCGTATCAAGCAACAACGTGTGGTCTCCCCCTAGTAGTCAAGTTGTGTCCCGATCTTGAGGGTAATTCAGCCAATAAATAGAGACTTACTTTTGCGACCCGAATCCATCTTCTTATTCAATGCCCAATTCAACGGCACATGGATGCCCCCTAGTCATCAAATCACTTCTCTGATCCCGATATGGATTCAGTTAATGAAAAGGGATCGGTAGTTGAAACCTCATCTCAATCCATAAATGGGAGGCATGGAAGCTATGGCCAAGGAGATAGAGTTGTCAGCTCGAGGTACCATGATGGACAGTTTCTTCTTGCAAACCAATATTGATCTGATATTGCGTTTTACAGGAGAAAACACACACATTATGACAAAAGGATGTGTACAAGAAAGCATTGAACGAGATATCTAGGTCACACTCCTGACAGTTGTGGACTGATCTAATTATAAATAGATCAGTTTAGTTTTTATAAGAAGGGGGGGTGTTTTTCAGAGGCTGGAGAGACGAGAGAGTTTTAGGAGCAGGGCTCTGAATTTTTAGTTTGTAAGCCCGAGGGATTGGATTGTAAATATTATGTTATCGAAGATTCCTTTGAATTGTTTTTATCGGACCGTCTTCTTAGTTTACATGTTGTTCTGTTTCTTCTTGTCTAGATGTAACCTCTCTGATTTATGGATTCCTAAGGAAATGGAGGATCTATTGTCATCATGCCCATCTTTCAGGGTTCATCATATATTTTCTATTTTTCTTATTTTCTGGATGTAATCTCTTTGATTTATGGATTCCTGAGGCGATGGAGGATATATTGTCATCATGCCCATCTTTCATGGTTCATTAGATATTCTTTGTTTTTCTTCTTGTTTGGATGTAGCATCTCTATGATCTATGGATTCTTGAGACGATAGAGGATCTATTGTCATCTTGCCCATCTTTCATGGTTCATCACTCAGACATTTTTTGTCTTCTTTCTCCTCATCACCACATAAATCCTTTTGTCTGATAGGCAATTTAAATGCCTTCATTATTCACGATACTTATGACTCCATAGCCCAATGGTCTTGAACTAATATGAAGTTACTTATGTTATATTTTCCTCTCCCTGTAGTCTCACCAATCCACCTACTCAAACCATTTTAATAATTTTACCTTTTTTTATGGGTACTGGGCTTATCCTCTTGTAGTCGAAGGGTGACTCTCAGTGCTAACAGAATGGAAGTGGGAAATGATCATAGTATATTTTATCACAAAGATTCCTAGAACAGTGAAGAAACATGATTCCATCATGGTGGTGGTGGACAAATTCACTAAGGCAACACATTTTATTCACGTGAAGACAACACACAAGGCAAAAAACATTGTAAATATCTACATGAAGGAAGTTTTCAGGCTACATTATAATATGTGTATGAACCTAACCACATAATTGATTGGACTGTGATCCAAGTGGAAAACGAAGGGGATTTTCAGGTGGAACCAATATGCATCATGAACAAAAAATTCAAAGTGATATGGAACAAATCCATAGGGTTGGTAAAGGTTTAATAGACCTACTACAGTCTTGAATATTCCACATTGGAACATGAAGAAACTATGTCGGAGGAATACCTGTAAATGTTTGTTAATTTTGAAAAAAATAGAAGCTAAAAATGTAAGATCCTATTTTGGGGAAACTCAATTCCAAAACCACATCTCATAAATTATTGGTCACCTACATTGGTATCCCTAAAAAAACAATGGTGCGTCCCAATGGACTGAGGGTAGTGAAGGCGATGCATTCCTTGGGTCAGTAGGTTGAGAAGAATGAGAGATTATGGTCAGAACTGTTGTTGGGGAAGTAAAGAGATTGCAAATTTTTTATTTTATGAATGTTATGATGAAAATTTATATATTTATTTTGGCATGGTGATTTGCATTAAGGATGATGAAAACTTGTAGGGGAGAGGGAGTGTAACATCCCCACTATAATCCTCAGTTTAATTAATGTATAATGTAGATATGAATGTGGCTATGGCCAAGCAATGTAATATGTGAAATGCATTTTCTGAATTTTAATAAATATAATGTGATACTGGTTGTTGGGGATATGGATAGAGATGGGGGTTGATTAATCCACAAGAAAATGGGGAATGTATAGGGAGTGTCTAAGAGGAGTCCAAGGGGGGGGATTATTTATGGATATTAATTCAAATCCATATTTCTTAATTTTAATATGATTTGGGGGAAACCTTCTATTTTATGTTTGAGTGTTGAGAGACCAATAATTAAACTCATGTAAGAGGGCGGGCATGAAATTCACATCCCATAGTTATTGGAAGCATGGGGATGAAGTAAAATCAACATTAGGCAAAGTGAACAGTCAACTATCTTGGGAAAGTAGAGGAAATTTGTATGGGTAGTAACATGTAGTTTTTACACATTCATTTTTACATTAACAACAAGCAGAGGATATGGGAGAAGAACTTGGGAGTTCAAGAAAGAAGGATAGGAAAATTCTAGAGCATGTTAGAGAGTTTATGGAGAATTGTGTATCTCAATATTGAAGAGCCAAGCTGTCAAGCTTGAAGAGTGAACTCCTAATTCAGTTACACTGTAACAACAAGTGGTTGTTGTGGTTGTTGGTAGTTTTTTCCTAGCATTGAGTTTCCTTGAGTTCCCAAAAAAGAGGTTCCTAGTTACCTGTGTCAGAGAGACCATGATAAATGAATGGGATGCTTGATGTACTGAGAGTAAGAGTAAGGTCAAGGGATGCATTCCTTGGGTTGGGAAGGTCAAGAGTAAGAGAGTTGGAGGAAATTTGAGATAGCTCTAGGAGAATACCAATAGGTTGTGGGATATTGAGTTGTGAGTGGACTGTTAGAGGCACCCTTCTCTTGTGGGTTCCTAGACCCATCTTGGGGGTGACTTTTTGTTTATATTTGGAATTTTTTTTTTATGGTTGGGTGTAACGTCCTTCCCAAGTAGCTAGTTGTACAAACATTTTAAAAAGATAAGTGTTTATCTATTTTTCTAAGTTATTCCATGAGTTTAATTGTTGTGCTTATCTTTGTGTATGTGAATGGTATATTTGTCATTGTGAATGATTTTAATAGTTGCATTCATGTTCATTTAGAAAAAATTATATGTATTTAATTATGGGTATCAAAATATAGTTAAATATGTGTCTAAATTGTAGTTGGTAAGCTACAAGAATTAATTAGTAGAAGAAAAATTCAATTTTTATGTGTATTTCTTAGTAGTAATGTTCCTCGATTAAGCTGGGGGGCATTACAGGACACCATCGTAGGTTTTTTTCTTTAGAAAAATGATTAAGGTGAAGAAAAACCCATAGTTTTCATGAGTAAGAATCTCATAAATGTTGAGCTAAAGTATTCCATTATGGAGAAACAAACCTATGCCCTAGTTTGATAAAGCATTTCAGAGCATGTGTGGTATATTCGAGGATAGTTTCTTATGTTCCTTATTTAGTGGTAAAAGATATATGGGATCAAAAACAATTCTTAGGATTTAGAGGAAAATGTGTGGCCATGATTCAAGAGTACGATTCGGAAATTAGGCCTACCTAGCTAATTTAGAGCCAGGGATTAGCCCAAATGATGGTTGAAGGAAATGTTGTATCTCTTGGAATGAAAGAACATCCTTTACCTATGATTTCTAAAATGATAGAAGAATTGGAAGAACATGATTGGTATGTTGATATAATTTACTATTTAAATAACCTTACAAGTCCAAATCACCTACCATATCATAAAAAATAGTGTTAATATCAAAGGCCTCTAAATTCTATTTCATCAACCAAGGACTTGGATGGTGGAATACCAAGGGATTAATCCTCAAATGCATAGAACCCAAAGAATATAAAATGTTAATGGATGAATTTCATAAGGGGCCATGTGGTGGAAATCATGCAACAAGAAACACTACCCACAATATTTAATTAGGTGGTTATTATTGGCCAAGTATTTTTTCGTATGTCCACAAGTTCGTAATATCATGTCAACCTTATCAAATTTTCACAGGTAAGCAAAAGTTGGAAGCCCTCCCTTTATAGAGAATCATAGTAGAAGTTCCCTTCCAACAATGGGGCCTTGAATTCATAGGAGAATTGAAAAATAATACCACCAATGGGCATAAATGGATCCTCACAACCACATATTACTTCACAAAATGGGTTGAATCCATACCAACTAAGAGGGCCACTAAAAACATAGTCATGGAGTTTCTAAAATATATTATCATCACTTGTTTCAGAGTGCCATTGAATATCATCATTGACAATGCCAAATATTTCAATTATTCAAATTTATTAGCCTTTTTTTTCAACTATAGCATTGTCCTATCTCACTCCTCCAACTATTACCCCCAAGGAAATGGTCTTGCAAAATCAAGTAATAAGAATTTAATGACCATCATTAAGAAGATGGTGGGGGATAACAATAAAACTTTGGGATAGAAATATTAAGTATGACTTATGGGATAATTGAATAACCAAGAAAGATTCCACTGCAAAGAGCCCATCTGAGCTAGTCTATCATATGGAAGTAACTTTGTTGGTTCAATTGGAGATCCCAATTTACAATATAATGTAGAAGTTTTCGTTTGATGAAGATGCAGTTTAGAACGGAATCAACCAACTTACCAGGCTTGATGAGAACCAAATATATTCCTTTTATCATCTATCAAAGAGTCAATAAAAGATAAAGATGAAGTTCAACAAGAAGCCTCTACAAAATAATTTCCAGAAAGGTGATCTTCTTTGCCTATGGAAAAACATGATTGAGAAAGCAGGGAAACATGGTAAGTTCAGAATTCTTTAGTTAGGTCCTTATAAAATTGATGACATTGTAGGTAATAATAATTTCTATATTATTTGTTTGAACGGTGAAAGCCTTACTTTTCCTATGAATAGGTAAGTTCTAAAGATGTTCTATGAAGACAATATATGATGCCATGAGGCATCCTTGTTATACTATGAGTCCATAGACAATCACGAATTATGAGACCACATTGATATGAATTGTAAACCTCATATATTCATGAGGTGTTTTCATGATCAATTGATGAGTTATTAGTGAGATCTATATCTAGATCCATTCAATCTATGTATTATAAATTCATATCATGAGATCAATACAATGTGCATCATAATGGATTAAATCCTTTTCCACCAATTTCTTGCCTCATTTTGTTTGTGCTCAATTATTAACATGGTATCAGAGCCATGGTGAAAAGAGTGTAATAACCTCATAGCTTCTTGAGTCTTAAGGGGCCTGGTAGTTTGTTGATGGTAGCAATCCATGGAAGGTGTGAGGTGTTAATTGAGATGAAGTGTCTACACCAATAATATCACAGATATACATCTATTTGGGAATGCAATGAAAAAGGAAATATGAATAGTAAAGAGATTGTTGTTATCATAAAGAACGATAATGATCCTAGAAAGATCGTTGATAAGGAATCCAATGTTTGGTGGAATCATGTTTAGATATGTAGCCAATGATCAATATATATGTAACATGTGATCGATAGATCTACAAATTTAGTGTTTAGATTGCACAGTAAATACAAGCTAAGCTAAAGGATGAAATCGTTTACAAAAAACCTCTAAAGAAATCAAGGAATTGCAAGAGGATAACTATGAACTACGAAATCAAATTCAAAATATTAAGTGGACATTAAATCAAAAGAAAAAACTAATTGATCACATGGTTGATACAATACAGTCAACAAATGATCTTCAATATGAAATACAAATGAAGGATCAATTGATTGATTCACTTAAAATAAAATTAAGAGAAAAGTAGAATCAAATTGATGACATGATTGATGCACCATATGTAGCAAAAACCTCATACAAACAATTGATGCAATTTGTGATACAGAGGATCTAATAGAAAATATTGATGCAACATGTGCTATAGAATATTCATCCAAATGATTTATGAAACATGTGATACAAATGAATTCATACAAAAGGTTGATGTGGTTGTGACACACAAGTACATGTGTTCTTATATCCTCTTATTCTTCAAAGTGAATATGGTTAGTGGTAAATCAAAAACCACCACATTGTTTAAGTGAATGTGGTTAGTGGTCAACCAACAAAACCACCACATAAAGAATCTAAATCTTAACCTTGGATCCTTGCAACCATGAATCATTGAATAACAAAAGAATCCAAAGCTCAAGCTTGGATCCTCTCAATCAATTTCAACAAACTTCTCACCTTACACCTAATAGGAGGGAACATGTCAGATATCAATGATGATAGTTAGGCTTCAATATTTGAAGTACTATCATTCATAAAAATAAATCAACACTTGGTAATTCTAGCATGGCAACTGGTCTCCTCAAATCAATAGAATGGGAATGTTCATACATGAAAATTACTCACTTCTAGATCATCTTTTGGTGGTTATTTTAGGTGTATCTTCATTGAAGCTTAGTTTAGTAGTTTTATATTGAAGATGATACCACCAATTTGTTTTTACTGGTACAATTATTCATACTTGTGATTGATGGGAGGAATGTTAGACTGTGGTTCCCTATATAATCAAAAAGTCTAAGACCACATTGATAATAGTTGTAAACCTCATCTATTCATGAGGTGTTTTCATGATCCATTGATGATTTTTCAGTGAGATATAGATCTAGATCTGGTCAATCTGTGTACTATAAATTTATATCATGAGATCAATACAATGTGCATTGGAATGGCATAAAGCCTTCTCCACCAATTTCTTGTCTCGTTTTGTTTGTGCCCAATTCTTAACAATCCTTATAAAATAGTAAGTTTCTTAGTATTTGATTTTACTTGTGTGTTTCATTTACCTGATTGATTACTTCATTTTTATTTTTGTTTAGAATAAAGTAAGATGCGTTAACCCCCAAGCCTAGGGGTAACCAAGGAGATGATGTCTCGAGGCTCATAGGTAGCACACATGGAGTTTTGAGAGCCCAATGCATAACACAAACCAAAGAGCCCCTCTATTTCACCACAATTCGTCATCATCATCATTTCAATAAATTAGCATCCACTACACTGGCTTGGACCCCATAAGACAATAGTTCTTTATTCATGAGGTAACAAGTCCAATCTCATGGTAAGTTTCACTTTAATATTCGACTCATTTGAACATGCTGGAAATAATGCTTTCTTGATTTTAAAACTTTTTCTTGGAAATTATACCTTTTCCCTTATTTCACCTTGGTGGTTGACATGGTTTCCTAGTAAGTGGGTCACCCTCGGGAGTCTCCTTGGAGGGTCACCATACCATTCCCACTCATAATTTCCACTTTCCACACTTCTTCCCCTTTGTTTCCTCATCTTTTTGGTTTTGGGGATCATTGACCCCAAGAAGGAGTTGTACTTCATTTCACGGGAAAAGAGATTGAAGGCCCAGAGATGTTCTAGCTGGAAAAATGTTAAAATCCATGAGTTATCCTTCCATATTCTCACCCTAAGATCCTGAGAACAACGAAATGCTTCTCCAAAAAAATGAAGGACCTTTTAAAACACATAATTAATAAATGTCCCACGTGTTGGGGGAATTCATTTGAAAAATCCTTTATGTTAGGAAATGAGGAACACTTCCACACTAAACCCAGCAAAAGAGAGGAAGAAATATTTAATCAAGAAAGTAAATGAAAAATAAAACAAAATACACAGATATTTTACCTTGGAAACCCAAACCGGGAAAACCAACATTCCTTGAGTGCTCCTCTCTCTTGTTGTCTTATTCATTCAGAATAAAAGGTTACATGTCTAACCTTGGTACACACCTAGGATACAATCGAAAACATACATTCTTTATTTACACAAGAACAACCCTATAACCAATTTGACTTACATATACATGACCAAAAACCTCTATGATTATTGATTGATTGATTATATTTTACAGCATTACAACACACCTTCTTTAGAGGATTTACTGTAGGAAAAAACCTAAAAAAAAGGTGCCCAAAAATGGTTACAGATCCATGAAGATCATTGGCTACAAATCCCATGAATCTTGAGATTTTGTTATAGTCAACTACCAAGTTGGATTACTAGTCGACTATTAGCCGACCTTCATTCGGTCTTCAGTCGATTTCCACATGCCTGCTTGTCGACCTCTTGTCGGTTGAACTCTTTGAATTTACCTGGTCGAGCCACCTCGTCCTTCGATTTTTTTTTTATTCCTTTGACTTCGACTATCATTTGATCCACATTGACTATACTTTCACTGCAAATAATATAACAACCCAACATTCTCCCACTTGTTTTTTTCTTTGTTGAAATTGGGAGACCTCTAAACTCTCATTCACAGAACCATGGCAGAAATTCCCATTGCCTCTCTACACCAAAAGAACTTCACATCACTCACAGACTTGGTCAAAGAGTCTTCTATGTTTTCCAACATGTCTACTTTCTCCAACAACACCTTGTTTCTTTCCACCATGTCTCTCATGAAATGGTATTGTACATCAATGTGCTTAGTCTTAGAATGTTGAGCTGGGTTCTTTGCTATAAATATTGTGCTTTGATTTTCTCAACTTATCTTCATATATTTCTGCTCAAACACAATTCCTAAACACATCCTTTGCATCCATACTGCTTCTTTTCTTCCATGAGTGGTTTCCACGTATTCATATTTTGTTGTTGACAAGGATATGATCAATTGTCGCTTACTCATCCAGTTGATTTCTCCACTAGACATTTTGAACACATATCCACTCATCTACCTCCATCAATCCATATCTCCATCCCAGTTGATGTCGACAAAGACATGTACATTTAATTCACTGTCACCTCCAGGTTTTCCTTGGTATAATATAACATAATATTTTGTGCCACACAAATACCTAAATAATCTCTTTACAACAATCCAGTGCTCCTTCCCAGGTGTCGACTTGTATCTTCTCAACACTCCCCTAAATGGTAAATTTTTGTTCTAGTGCAAATAATCACATACATTAAACTACCAACATCACTTGCGTAGGGAACATGTGCCATGTCCTCTATTTCCTCCTGTGTCCTTGGACATTGTTCATCAGTTAGCCTTGCTCCCAAAAAATTTGGCACCTTCACAGGTTTGCAATCCTACATGTTGAAACATTTCAAAAGTGTTTCAATACACTTCATCTGGATCAACCAGGTATTTCTAGTTTCTCGACCTCTCTTAATCTCTATTCCAAGAATGAAGTTCGTTGCACTGAGATCCTTTATGTAGAAATTTGAGGATAGTTTCTTCTTCACCTCCTTTTTTTTGTTCATCTTGTTTCCAATAAGCAATATGTCATCGACATACAATGTCACATATATGGAACTTCCACCTTCTTCTTTGGAATATATGCAGTGATCAACTTTTCTTGTCACAAAACAAAAACTAAGGATATATGTGTAGAAATTTTGGTACCACATCCTTGGTGATTTATTTAGACCATAAGGGGGTCTTTTCAGTTTGCACACCAAATCTTTCTTTCCCTTTACTACAAATCCTTCAAGCTGGTTCATGTAGATTTCTTCTTCCAAGTGCCCATGTAGGAATGTTTTCTTCACATCCATTTGTTCTATTTCTAGATCAAATGTTGCATCTAGAGACATAAGTACTCTAATGGAAGTTAATTTTGCAATAGGGGTAAAAATCCCATCGAAGTCAACTCCTTAGACTTGGGAATATCCTTTTGCTACCAGTTGAGATTTTAATTTCTCAACTTGACCTGCTACATTCATCTTCTTCTCAAATACCCATTTGATACTGACATGTTTTCTTCCACTAGGTAATTTTACTAAGTCTCGTGTCTCATTCTTGTGTAAGGATTCCATCTCTTCGACCATGGAGTCCTTCCATAGTTTTTCCTCTGTAGATTCGATTGCCTCCCCGACCAACTTGGGCTCATTGACAGTGGCAGTTAACACAAATGTGGAACGAAAGTTGGGTAGACTATACCTTTCGACTGATTTTCTTACTCATTCTGACGTCCTTACAACCGGGGTCGATTGTTCCACCTCCCCTTCTGATTCAGTCGACTCATCTGAATCATATTCTTGATTCCTCAGTTCAAATCACATCTTCTCTAAATTATTCTTGGTCTGAGCAAATTCCTTAGGCTTAGACTTACTTCTGACTTCTCTGAAGACCACTTCTTGAATGTACACTATTTTCCTTGATGCAAGATCCCAAAGCTTATATCTTTCATTCCTTCTTTGTATCCAATGAAAATACACTTTACTACCTTCTTGTATAGCTTGCTCCTCTTTTCCTTGGGAACATGCACAAATGCATCACAACCAAATACTTTGAGATGTGATACCAAAGGATTCTTACAAGACCATACCTCATGTGGATTTTTTTGACTAACGTCGATGAAGGAGACATATTCACCAGATATTTTGAAGATATTTTGTAGTGTCGACTGCCTCCACCCAGAATTCTTGTGTGAGCCCAGCACCACTGAGCATGCTCCTTTCTTTTTCCATCAATATTTTTTTCATTCTCTCAGCAACTCCATTTTTTTGTGGGGTGTGTTGTTCATGAGATTGATTCTAGGCTCAAAGAATAATTTCAGGAATCAAAGATTTAAAATGAAATGTTTATAAGTGATTCCTTCTAACTTCAGTTTTCTGAGAAATAACTTTAAATGAAATTTATGAAAAGATATTACAAAGGTTGTATCTCATTATTTGAATCGTAATTTTAATTTAAAATGATGTAGAAATTATTCACAAAACTGTTAAAACAAAGCCAGGTATCAATTACAGATAAGTCTCACCTTGTTTGCAGTAGAATAAAAGTAAAAGATGTACCCTTGAAAGGAGATTAAGAATGCATCAATTCACACAGGTCACATGTCTTGTTTTTACTTACAGTAATAATAGAGGAAAAATTGTAATTGAATGGACTTCTGATATATTATAATCACAGTACATGTATTACTAAATTGTAATCATTCACTCTTCAAGAACTACAGAAAGAAATTCATAAGAGATGGAAACATAGAGGAAGCACATAAATCAAATGGAACGAAACTTAGAATCTATGTATGCACTTGTATTAATATTCAAAAAGGTTTTCTCTTTTACATTAGGCTAGAATCAACCAATATTGGGCTAGAATCTGCCTCGAATAGATCTAAGATCTATCTATTTATACAAAAATTGTCTTAACTAAAAGTAGTTATACTTTCCACAATATTTGTTCTAAATATAGAATACAACCTGAATGGAAAAACATAATGCAGATATTGTTGAGTTATGGTTTGATGTGATAGCACTTTATGTGATCCTTCATTTTCTTTAGGTGGTGCCATAATCCTCACGGAAATGAAATTAACCTTCCTGTAACAAGAGAAGTCTGTGAGCTCCTAATTACTGAATGAAAAATTCTTACTGCAAATGGAAAAATGACTTGAAATGTTTTATTCATAAAATCTATCTTCGTATTGATTTATTTATAGAGAGATTATTAATGGAATTTATTACTAGGAAAATCACAATATTTACTCAAATATTAACTTTAGCCAATCATAAACGTCATTAATACTTCAACGGTTCGGCATTCGGAGGTTCTAAATGAAGGATGATAGAAATCCTGCAAAGGCCAAATTCCCGAATAATTTTATCTCTAATTAATCATTTTTATGTTTTAATTAATCACTCTTATAAAACTTTATTAGCCTTAAGTACTTCTGAAGTTCGACGTTCGGGGGCTTTGGATGTAGCATGATAAAAATCCTCTAAAGACCAAATTCCCATAGTAAACGTTCGAACCATTATAAATATTTCGGGGCTTCGGAACTTTAGAGATTCAGGGTTTCGTTACTTTAGGACTTCACTATTTTTGTCGTTTAGATTTCTTGAAACTCCGGAAGCACGAAGCTCCGAAGTGACCATTAAAAGTTTTCTTTTAACACTCATGAAACTTTTATATTCTAGAGATCACAAGAACCGTTTAATCGACTGAGTGTAACTCATCGACAAGAGACAATGTATGCTCCTTATTAATATATAATGAGCAAGGATTTATTTTAAATTAAAATGTAATTTCCTAAGTTTTTTTCTTTTTAGTAAAATTTTATTTCGAAGAGGTAAAAACAAAAGAATAAAAGTTGAAAATTATAAGTGTTCTAACATAGGCTCCATCTGGGGATTGTGGCTCCCTATGAGGCTCGAAAGAACATAGACCAAGTTCCTTTATTGGGTAAATGGAGTCATTATTTCTTTTTTGAAAAACATTTTCTGGTTTTATTTAAGAATTAATCATACATAGAAAAATGAAATCATCCAAAACCAAAAACTTTAAAACATACTAAATGATTGATCTCAAGTTAGGCTACTGAAAAGTTTCATTTTCTTAAAATTGATTTCGGAATTGTTTAAGATAATCAAAATAATTTTAACTAAAATACCATGCTCCGACTGACTTTGTTCGCTTTAAGGTTAAGCAGATGTAATGTATTTATTTAGGGAATCCCTAGTCGGTTCAGGATGTAAAGATCATTGGAAAGAGAACTATA
>ML780962.1:1062869-1102606 GCA_009831015.1 Picea engelmannii
GATGAGTCTCTTTATTTCTATGAATACTAAAAGGATGAGAAAGGAGAAATAAAATCTGAAGTGGAAAGAACTTGGGGAGAGGTGAAAATAACCAAATCAAGGATTTGTAGGATCTGAATCAAACATGTCCTAGTCCCACACAAGTTTGTGTATTAAGTTCAGACTTCTTTCTAGTTTATTTATTATTATTTTTATTTTTTATCTCAGAGATGGATTTAGAATTTTTTAGCATGAAACTCCAATTTATATTTTCTACATCTCCAATTTTTAGATCAGGTGATAACATCATCATGAGAAAAACTTCCTTTACATTTATTTCAATCATTTTTTTAAATTTTACTCGGATTATAAAGAATAATAGGAACACATACCTTTTTATTTTGAATTTTCACTAAGGAATATTATTTATTTATCACCTTTTTTTAGAGAAATAAAAAAGACGAGTGTCGAGTTTTTCTGAGTCTCATCTCCTGTTAAACAAGACCTATTATAAAAAGCGCCAAGAAAATTAGACCACGTTCCTTCATCCTTATGAGACCTGAAATCAACCCTGTCAAACTATGAACCCTGTCATTGGGCTATGGAGTCATAATGCCTAAAAATTGAACCATACTGGATGCCAAACTAAGAACCAAAGTACTGAACTGAAATAAAACTTTGAACTAGAATGTTGAAATGAAATGTTGATTTGGAAAACTTATTTATATACATTGACCCTACACTAATCATGAGAAATTCCATTGATCAAGTAATATGAAATTTCCAAGGGATCCATGCAAATAGTGGATTTATTAACATACCTTGCTTGCTGCTAAATTAAAGAATGAAAAGATATTATTTTTTTGCAGCAAAGAATGAATAGGTAGTTTTCTCTTACTGTTGTAGTTTGGTTGCACACAAAACACTGCAACACTTTGGACCTCTTGAAGAAACTACTCCAACCAAACAACTACTGGATCATGAAAAGATAAATAATTTTCAAAATCAACTAATACTTCTTCCTACTGACCAAGTTGTATGAAATTCCTTTGCACACTTTCTCCACTACTGATCTTTTATTTTTTAGGCTCGAGAATGTCATATTTGGGCTCACTAGTCTGTTGCTAAATAATTTCTAAATAGGAAGAAGAGATCAATTGCTCCAGTAACCCCTCCTTATCTCCTTCATCGTCTGTCCAAGAATCTTCTTCATCACTGTCATACACAGGCTGATTTCTTTTACAGTGCAACTGATAATTTTCATGTTGAACATAACTCTCTTAAGAAAAAGAAATAATTATTTTCTCATCAACTTCAAGATCACATTCATCACATTTATCAAACAAAGGAGAACTATTGTATGTTTCAATGCATGCTGGGAAAGAAATATTGTTTTCTTCATCCTCTGGATACTCATCATAAACAGGCTGATTATATAAAATTTTTGAACCTTGACTTTCAAAAACCTCCATTTCTCGATGATCTAGTAATGATGATTGAATACTAGCATCTTGATATAAATAAGAATTTAGAATAATAGTTTGATCATGACAGTAATTACTATGAACATTTGGTACAATGAAAAATGCACTTATATTATCATTTCCATTATTAGTATCATTACCAAAATCATATTTTCCAAGAGATGATTGTTTATCAATAAGCCATTGGTCTTCGCAAGGATCCAGATCAGCAGAATATTCATCATCCTGTCTTTGATCTTCTTGAAATACCGGAGGGTCTGCAAGGATTTCTTCATTTTTACTTGAAATCATTTCATCTTCGTTCTTACTATTGTAAGAAACCTCTTCTTGATTTACTTTAAAGTCTTCTTCATATAAATTTTCCTGATCTATTTGAAGGAGATCTTGTTTTTCTGCAAATTATTCTTCATATATTTGACCACAATTTCTATCATGTTCTGATTTTTCATCAACAAACGGATTATTTTACAATATTGTTCTATGAAATCTAAATTACAACAGTGTTCAAAAATAAGATCAGATGGATAGATCCTCCTGCAATAATTATGGAAGGTAGCATGAAATTATTCAATGATGAGATGCTGGAAGGAGGAAGAGAATTGTACCAAAGATGAGCATCTCCTCACTAAACATGAGAAGTTTCATAAAAAAATCTTCATGATGAATATCTAGTTGATCCATAATCTTATGAAACTCAAACAAGTGTTGTGCAGGATTATCATCTTTATCCTCTCTAAAACTAGGAAGATAATCTCCCCGTTCTTTGATATCAGGAACAATGTTTGGAAAACCAAAAACATTTGTAAAGTCCAAAGGAAAAAACCTTGCAGAAATTCGAGCAGTGAAAGAACTTGACATCTTGAAACCAGTGTAGTTTCCAGTGAATCATGTGGAGTCTTCAAACCAAGGAGTCGCTAAGTGAATGATCAAAGCTAGTTAAATGCCTATCCCTTGTTCACCATCAAGGAATAGATATAAGTTTTTTCGTACCCCAGGGAAGATATAGACATTCAAAACCATCCCCAACAAC
Organism: Picea engelmannii; assembly: GCA_009831015.1. Lineage (NCBI taxonomy): Eukaryota > Viridiplantae > Streptophyta > Pinopsida > Pinales > Pinaceae > Picea > Picea engelmannii. The sequence goes on from ML780962.1 coordinate 1,065,363, forward strand.
GACGCCAAAAAGATGGTGTTCCTGAGATTGATTCTAGGCTCAAAGAATAATGTCAGGCATCAAAGATTTAAAATGAAATGTTTATAAGTTCTTCCTTCTACCTTCAATTTTTTGAGAAATAAATTTAAATGAAATTTATGACAAGATAGTACAAAGGTTGTATCTTGTTATCTGAGTCATAATTTTAATTTCAAATGATGTAGAAATGATTTACAGAACTATTAAAACAAATCTAGGTATCAATTACAGATAAGTCTCACCTTGTTTGCAATAGAAGAAAAGTAGAAGATGTACCATTGAAAGGAGATTAAGAATGCAACAATTCACACAGGTCACGGGTCTTGTTTTTACTCACAATATTAATAGAGGAAAAACTGTAATTGAATGGAGTTATGATATATTATGATCACAGTAGATGTATTACTAAATTGTAATCATTCACTCTTCAAGAACTACAGAAAGAAATTCATAAGAGATGGAAACACAAAGGAAGCACATAACTCAAATGGAATGAAACTCAGAATCTTTGTCTACACTTGTATTAATATTCAAAAAGGTTTTCTCTTTTACATTAGGATAGAAGCCACCTTGAATAGATATAAATTCTATCTATTTATACAAAAATTGTCTCAACTAAAATTAGTTAGACTTTCCACAATATCTATTCTAAATATAGAATACAATCTGAAAGGAAAAACATAATGCAGATATTGTTGAGTTATGGTTTGATGTGATGGCACTTTATATTCTCCTTCATTTGCTTTGCGTGGTGCCATAATCCTCACGGAAATGAAATTAACCATCCTGTAACAAGAGAGGTCTATAAGCTCTTAATTATCGAATGAAAAATTCTAACTGCAAATGGAAAAATGAATTGAAATGTTTTATTCATAAAATATATCTTCATATTGATTTATTTACAGAGAGATTATTAATGGAATTTATTACCTAGAAAATCATGATATTTACTCAAATATTAACTTTAGTCATTAATACTTTGGCGGTTCGACGTTCAAAGGTTTTGAATGAAGGATGATAGAAATCTTGCGAAGGCTGAATTCCCAGAGAAGTTTATCTCTAATTAATCATTTTTATGTTTTAATTAATCATGATTAAAAAACTGTATTAGCCTTAAGTACTTCGGAAGTTCGACGTTCAGGGGTTTTGGATGTAGCATGATAGAAATCCTCCGAAGGTCGAATTCCAGGAGTAAACATTCGAACCATTATAAATATTTCAGGGCTTCGAAAATCCAAAGATTCGGTGTTTCGTTACTTAGAGACTTCGGAACTTCAAGACTTTAGGGATTTGGCCATTTAGATTTCTTGAAACTCCTGAAGCGTGAAGCTCCAAAGTGACTGTTAAAGGTTTTCTTTTAACGCTCAAGAAAATTTTATATTCTGGAGATCACGAGAACCATTTGATCGACTGAGTGTAACTCATCGACGGGTGACAATGTAAGATCCTTATTAATATAATACAAGGAAGGATTTATTTAAAGTAAAAGGTAATTTCATAAGTTTTTTTTCTTTTTAGCAAAATTTTATTTCTAAGATGTTAAAACAAAAGAATAAAAGTTGAAAATTATAAGTGTTCTAATAGGGTATATGGGGTGGTATTTTGGTATGCTATGCGACACTATTTGCATAACCGATCAAGTTCATTTCCACATAATTCACCACCATTTTCAATCCTCATCACCTTCATATTCTTATCTGTCTGGTTTTCTACAAGAGATTTAAACTCTTTGAATTTTTGAAAATCCTATGATTTATTGCTCGGGAAATATATCCATGTCTTCCTAGAAAAATCATCTATGAAGGAGACATAATAAAGGGATCCACCAAGTGAAGGCACTAAAATATGGCCAAGAACATCACTATGAACCAACTCTAGAATCCCATTTTCCCTTGTCGGTCCATATGGGAACCTCACCCAAATTTGTTTTCCACATATACATTGTTCACAAAAGTTGACTTCTAAATTACATGCAGGAAAGTCTTTGACCATACCTTTGTTATGCATAGCTCGAAGTCATTTTTCTCCTATGTGTCCCATCCTCTCGTGCCATAGCACGGTCGATTCAAATTCATGATGACTTGTCAAGTCAATCTGAATTGACTCAGCCTGAGTTGAGTCAAAGTCGAGTCAACTTCAGGAAAAGTGATTTTGTTGCATCCAGTCGAGTTCACATTCCCTAGTAACTTGTATAGGGTTCCAATCCAAACTCATTTCATTAATACCATTGCACCTATGACCATATTGCATGAATCCTTATGAAATAGAGTGTCTACCCTTGAATCACACATATTTCTAAAATATATCAGGCTTCTTGCCAAACCTGGAATGCGTAGCACACCTAGAAGGGTTCTACTCCTCCCATCATGCAATATCAGTCAAACTCTTCTTTGTCCGATAATTTTGGTTCTCGATTCGTCCCTCAATAACACGTCTCCTCCTTCATATTTTTCATATCCGCAAAACCATTCTCTATTTGGTGTCATATGATAGGATGCTCCTGAGTCTATCAACCAAACATCTTGATCTGACTATGTATTAGTTGACCCCAGGTACAAATCACCTCCCTTATCTAGAGTGATATTTCTTTCATTCGACTACTTCTCATTGGATCCTATACTGACTTCCATTTACTTCTACTTGTATTCCCTTTTTGTAATGCCCAACTTTACCTCATTTATAGCATCTTCTTGTCAACTGAATAGGGGATTCAGATATACCCTTCGACTTAGAATTTCTACCAGATAATTTTCCTTTATCTTTGTCAACCGATCGACCTCTCACAACTAAATCATCTTTGGTTGATCCTTCCATGTTCTTCCTTATCATTTATTTTGACAGTAGAGATGAAACCACATCTTCTAGCACTAATGTGGTTGTATTGCTCCCTATAGCCACGAATAAGCTATCCTAGGAGTTTGGAAAATAACATAATAGGATAATACATTTCTCCTCCTCAGTGATTTTAATATCCATAGAATATAATTAGCTTATAATGGTATTAAACGCATTTAAATGCTTAGTCATTGAACTTCCTTCACTCATCCTCAGAAGATATAGTTTCTTTCTGAGAAACAACTTATTTACCATGGATTTCGATTGGTACAATCTCCCCAACTTGCCCCACATTTTCTTGGTTGAATATTCACCTGGAACATTTAGCAGTACCGAATCTGCAAGATAATGTGGAATCGTACTCTTTGCTCTTCTCTCAAGTTTCTCCCATTATTCTATCGACATACCTGTCGGCATGGTACCTGGACAAAATTTTGTCCATTTTTCTCAATGTACAAGGATATCTTCAATTTTAAGCTTCCAAAGCTCAAAATTTTGGCCATTGAATTTTTTTATCTCTATTCTCGAGCTGCTCTCCATTCTTTAACACAATCTTTAAATATTTGTGACTTATGAATCTTACTGAACCTAGGGTTTATCTCAGATCCAAGGTTGTTAAACCAAGCTATGATACCACATTTTAGTAAATGAGGAACAATTCCATGCTAAACCTAGAAGAAGAGAGGAAGAAAGATTTAATCAAGAAAGTAAATGACAAAGAAAACACATAGTACACACCGATTTTATCCTGGAAACCCAAATCGGGAAAACCAACATTCCTTGATTGTTATTCTCTCTTATTTTCTTATTCATTCAAAATAAAAGGTTACATGTCTAACCTTAGTCCACAACTAAGACACAATCAACAACATACCTTCTTGATTTACACAAGAACAACCCTGTATCCAATTCGACTTACATATACATGACCAACAACCTCTATGATTATTGATTGATTCATTAGCTTTTACAACATTACAACATGCCTTCTTTGTAGGATTTAAGTAGGAAAAAACCTAAAGAAAATGTGCCCAAAAATGGTTACAGATCCATGAATATCATTGGCTACACATCCTATGAATATGAGGATTCTATTATAGTCAACTACCAAGTCATATATCCAGTTGAATACCAGTCATACTCCATTTGGTATTCAATCGGTTTCCACACACCCTCATGTCGACCTCTTTTTAGTTGACCTCTTCGAATTTACCTGGTTGAGCCACCTCAACTTTCAAATTGTTGTCAATTCCTTCAACTTCGATTGTCAGTTGATCCACCTTGACTATAATTTCACTACAAAGAATATAACAACCCAACACTTTACTTCCCATTGCATATAGAACTCAATGTGTTCCTAAATTCAAGTGGCATTGCAGTGCTCTTTACTTTCCATTGCACATAGAACTCAATATTCAAAGCATAATAAATTAAAGACAAGGTCTTGGAAAAATGTTTAATTGCAAACGAATGATGCAACACACCCTCCACAAAGGAACCCATAAATCAAACAATATGAATCCTTGATATGTCAAGAACTCCATGCCCAAAAGTCTTCCCCCAATCCACCTCATACTCATCACATGATCTAGATAGGGTATTCTTGGGAAACATTCCTTGACTTGGGGATTGGTTTACCAAATAGGGCACCATGACACTCCTCCCATACCTAAATTTGGAAAAACTTATAAGGTATTTCAGAATTTGTTTAATTTTAAAAGGGGGGATTTGATGCACATGTTTGGGTGGTTCTTGTATTAAATGTGGCTTACTTAGCATGATACTTGTGACGTGTGGACCCTTGGATGGAGTACTTGTTTCTCTTTGTAGGACCTTTTCTATAAGATGGATGTTGGACCGCACATATGGAAGACCATGGATGATTAACTTTGCACCTAGAAGATGGATGATGCTGGCCTTTGGAGGCCTAGAATATCACACTTCAATCCATTCACGTTACCTTTGAGTTGGGTTTTGATGGATCACATGGTGGTTATATAGGAGGAGGCACATGGAATGAGATCTTTTCATGTGAGAGCATGATATATGGCCTTTGGAGGCCCAATGATATCATCTTGGAGGCTTGACGTCTCACTTTATCCCTACATCACCCTTTTATGGAATGACGCCACCCTTTTTAGGGTTTTATTTTATGTAATTTTTATTTTTGCAAATTGTAAGGGAAAATTAAAGGGGTCGGCTCTCTTATATTTTGTTGTTGACAATTTTATGTTGAAAAATAGGTCAAGGTTGCTCCATATAAATAAAGAACCTTGGAATTTCAATTTATCATCACATTTTTCTCACCATTGTGAGAGGCTAAGCCTAAAAGTTTCTCCCTCTCATGTTATCTCTCTCTTATACACTAGTGCACTATACTTGGTTGTTCAAGTGATGGATATTCTTTGCTGATTTTTGGATTGTGTTGTTTCAATTAGGGTTTTCTCTCTTGGTATATTGGTGAAGTAAGTAAATTTATGCAATATTATTTCATTCTATTAATGTTTTATGGTGAAATCTATGTGGTCATGCTAGATTAGTTTCTTAGTAAAACCCTAGCAAAGGAGGATAAGTGCTTCCTCCTCTCACAAGGTTAATCTTATCCAAAATTTGTGAATAATTCCTAGCTAGGGTTAGATTCCTAAAGCCCTAAAGTTCTAGAACTTTAGTATTTTGGCCCTAGACTCTTGATTGTGACCTAGTTGAAATACCTAAGAAGGTAGAAAAGGTTGCTAGAGCCCAAAAGTTATTGCTCTCTAGCAATCCTTCTCCTCAAGGTTTAAACCCTAAGGCCCTAATGTTTTATAAGCTTAGAGTTTAAGCCCTACCTCTTATCCTTTACTAGATTCATATCCAAACATATTGCATTTTTGTTGTAAAGACTCCATATCCCTCAAAGGCACTAATCTTTAAGCTCTCTTATGGTGAAAATGATCAACAAACTCTTCATTTCAATTCTCTAAAACTTCCTATTAACTTTACTAACTCTAACTTAAGCTAATTGACTAATAAGTTTTTTGTTGTTGAAAAATTTTGTTACATCCATATTGACATACTCTAATTTGCTACATAAATTTCTCTAATAGTGGTCAAACATACCCATAAATTGCATCTAACAATTGGATAATTTTCTATTGAGTTAATGCTATTTTTTCATAGTGAATTGTTGCAATTCTAAAGTGTAATTTTGGTTGTTTTCATAATTTATGTATTGTTTTTGTACTGCATTTAATTGTTGCAATTTCATAATAGACATAGTGATTTATACTATCTAGTGTCTTAAAGAGGTGTTATTTGCATGCTTGTACTTGGAAATAATTATATATATGCTATAAGTCTTCTTATTTTAGCCAGGTACTCAAACACATCTATACCTCTTAGTTCTCCTTGACCCAAACCTTGACTTAGGTGACAAGAGAGGGGGCAATAGTATTGGCTAAAAAACTTGCTTCTTTGATCCCTTGAGGTCACTAGGGAATCCTCCCCTTTGGTGGACCTCCTCCATCACTAAAATGAGGGGATTTCTTACTAAGGTGGTAGTGGTAGGATTTCCTATAGCTTGCGTTGGGTCTTCGCACAAGTAAAAATTCTACGATGACATTTTTTCACCATTTCCAAAGAGGATTGAGTCATTCTCTTCAACAACATATATTTTGGTAAACTTTCCCCAAATCCCTCATTTCTCAATTTTATTTAGCGACTCCACTGAGGGTAGTTCCTAACCTTCCTTTGATCATCTAAGGGGGGTCATATAGTGACTCCACTGACACATTCCTAGGTGTCATCATGCTCTCATATTTGTGATGCAACATTGGAACCTTGGGATGACCATGAAAGATATCTTTATATTGATTTTGAGATCATTCCTCGATACCCAAATGAGTTTGATATTGATGCAAGATGATTGGAAGACCATACAATGTTCAAGGGTTATGTTATCATTCATATTGTAGAGTCCTTGAGTACATGTGGGAAACAAAACTGTAGCACAAGGACATATGAATAAAGTTATTTATAAATTTCCTTCCCTTGGAAGTGAAAAATTGGGTCAAGGATTGTTGCAAGCCAAAGGGAATATCTTCACTCATAGATCTCATTAGTAGATTTATTGAGTATTAATGCCAAAATAATCATACATATTGTTGGTCCTTAGATTAAACTTAAGGATCAAAGGATAATGTCAGGCATTAGGAAAGTTTATGAGAGTATGTTTTTAAAGTGATTTTTCTACCTTAGTTATATGAGAAAAAATCCTTAAGTGAAATTAACAATTTGACAACACAAAGGTCGTATTTCGTGTCTGAGTCAAAATTGTAATATTGAATGGAGTGAGAGAATGATACAAAACTATGAAACAAAGTAGGGCATCAATTGCTGAAGATTCCTATTTTGTTGCAGTATAATAAAAGATATAATGTAACCTTGAATAAAGTATAAAATGCAGGAATCTATACAACAAGCAGGTCTTGATTTACTCACAGTAAATGTAGAAGAAACGTTTCTTACTTAATAAATTACTGGTACAAATAATATTGTAGTAGTAGTTGTACTAAATTGAAATCAAGTGTTTATCCATGAATACATAAAGAAATGTTGAGAAATGTAAAAAAAAGAAACACATAACCCAAATTTTAACAAAACTTGGAATCCCTGTCTGCACTTGTATTAATTCTCTATAAGGAGATTTTTCTCCATTACAATCGACAAGAAGCAACCTGAAATAAGTCTTTGATTTATGTATTTATACAAAATGGTATCAACCCAAAATGGTTGGACTTATCATAAAAAGTACTAACTATTACAACATGAAAAATTGAAAGGTTCCATTTACATCTACTCTGTCTCTTCGCCTGCATGTAGAGACATTTCTTCTTCATATCCTCCAACCTAGAAACAACAGGAATCTGATTATGACCTATGTGAATAGTATGTTCAAATTGTCTCATTTATTTCCTGATGTGATGGATTTCCCATGTTTGACAAACTGGATGCATCTTCTTACTAACTGCACTACTAAACCAGAAGATTATGTTGTTTCATTCGCCTCAAAGATGTACAACTTCTTTTCTATATGAGGAAAACTAGCCTGTATTTTCTTTGCTTCCAAAGATATAGTCTATAGTTGTAAACTGGGATTTACTATCCATCTATTTATCTAGATAAGGTCTATTTGTTTCAATTGTTGGATGTTCGTTTGGGCTTCTTCTATGTTTGTCTTAGAATTATGTTGATTTTTCGTTATGTGAATTTTCCCTAAGACCTCAGAGATGCTATCTCTTTCAATATCCAATAACCCTTTGTCGAGTGAAGACAATGCTTCTTCACAAGATTTATTTACTTCCCTGGATAATCTTTTGCTTTCAGCCAGATTTGTCTCCCAAGCCTTCAGGATTATGTCGCCTCAGGTTTGGTTAGAAAGAGACAATCGAGGGACCTTTGCTACTTCATATTTTTCCGATATTAAAATGGCCTCCTGGAACTTATCCCGAGATGTAGTGGCTTCTCCATCCTTAATGTAAATGTTATTTAGAGAAAGGTCTTCCACTCGAAAACATATTTGAACAGTTTCCACTTTTGTAAAAAAATCTTGATGGGCTAATTCCATCTTTGTGTGCACCTCCAATGCCTAAGCTTGGAAATTTGCCATCTCCACTGCTATAAATTTAGCTAAATCTATCTTGGCCTAAAGTTGTTTGATCAATTCTTCCTCCTGAGTGGTTAATTCTCTATTGGAATGTGAAGTCTGAGATAGATCATCTAGGTTGGTTTTGAGATGTTGAATTTGCTTCCTGTCACTGGCTCTGATTTGTTAAAAATATTTATTCATATGATTTCTCACCTCTCTTTCCATGGTTATCATCTGGTCTTGCAACTGTCTTACCAACATATTTCTCTATTTTAGTTGATCCATGAGATTTTCCACCGAACATTGATTGGTCGTGGAAAAGGCCCCCAACAAACCTGCCATCTCCCTTTTAAAATCTGTATCATCTAGACCCTTTTCGTCATACAACATCCTCTACCTTTTTACTGTTGCACCATCCTTTTGATTTGTTTCTCTTTTCACTATAGCCCTTATGTTCTTGCTGAAAAAAAAGTCGGAAGGGGGCATTTCTTCAGCTGAAATTGGAGTAAGGTATTTTATAAATATGACTTCGGCATTTGGATTTCCCTGACTTGAATGTAAAGGCGTTAATGACATAATGGGACTACCTATTTCGGTAGATGGTTGTTGACCTGCTGTGTTAGTAGCAGGTTTATTTGGTGTGGATGGTATGTATCTTGTCCCTTTTTTATCAAAGCTTCAAAGTAAGCATTTGCTTGATTATCTAGTGGACTTGATGATGTAGTGTCCACCTTCTGTGTTAAAACTTCATTTTTCTTTAGGTCCTCCTGAGTATCCTGATCACTAGAAATCCCTGTCTCCAAACCCTAGGCTACATCTTCTTATGTAGAGGAAGGTGTCTGAGGTTCTCCCTGTAAGACCTTAGGCAAACTATTCCTTCGGTGCCTTTGGAAATTGTAGAAATTGGCTAGTTGATCCGGAGCCAAAGTTCAGACTCTGCTCAACACTTCCTGATACGACCCGACCCCCCGAAATATTTCATCCTGTGGGGAAACTTTGTGTACATATTTCTTTAGATTGTATATATCTAGGTGGGTATCTATGATATTCTGAGGATTGTGCTTCTTGAACTCAATATTAACCAATTTGATGTCTTCTAGGGCTGCAGACTCTACTTTCAAGTGACTGAAATATAACAATGCGAACACACCAACCTAAAGAGGGAAGGTCGCCCATAATTTTTTTTGTGCCACTTTTAATTATTTACTGATTCCCCCTGTCATGGTTTGATACGATTCCTCTCAGCACACCAGCCGATTAGGTAAAAACTTGGGTAAATCATGTAGGGGAACTGAACACCCAAAAACCCTAATGTAGGAAAAATGTTCCTCAATATACCAGTCTTTTATTTTCCCTAGGTTGGCCATGATCTTGTCTGAAATATTGGGAGGCATGAAACAATAGAGGGTGATATGCATCGATACCACCACGTAATGATAGATTTCATAAAATAAATCTCGAGATTTATCCTCCCAGAGCTTGGAGTGATAGTGATGTATGGGCTTGGTGTTGGTCAGGGCCCAACTCCATATCATCAAAGGGAACGACGTCATAAAACAAATGGCATCCATAATGTATGTCGACATGTAGAAAGGGGCGAGTTTCCCTTTGGCCTTCAACTACTGATACTCTATGATTTCCTTGGTCAAATTGTCCGATAACATCTTGGACCAGTCGAAAGAAAAACCTTTTGCTACTTTATGCATGATTGGTACCCATGGAAACAAGAAATGAGTAGAGTTCTTCCTACAAAAAATTCTACACAACATCATAGCCACATAAATCATATGGGCATCTAATGCTGTTGTGGCATATATGCCATGGGTGAATGCTCTGAATTTATAAGGGTGTCCCCACCACTCCTTGATCAATTCAGGGTAGTTCTTTCCATATTGTGTGCATTCTACTTTGTCAAACTCCATTAGGAAAGAGGCATTGTAACTGTATTTGAAAACTAGGGATAATTTATACATTACCCATATATGCTCTAGTCGAAAAGACACGACAACCACTTTCTATGAATTGCAGATGCTCCTGGTTGCAATGTCCATGTTCTCCAGAGCCCAACCTATCATGTCATTGTATGGCATGAGCCTTGGCCACACAACTATTTTGTGCAGCTTTGATTGAGCTATATCCTCGAGCTTCGTCACATGGGTTTCGGTCACATCATCACCCGAATCGTCTTGGCAGTTTATTAGCTCTTATTGCAAAATATCAAACACCTGCTTCCAAGTTTTCACGGTATCTATAGCTCTCAGTGAGGTATCTGAGACAACATCCGTGTTCGGGTTCACGCTCTCACCAACTGACTTAGCCATTTTTCGTGGCGCCATGATATTACGATCTCAGAATTGTGCTACTTGTTACAGGGAAACACGTAAACTTCTTAGCTTTCTAAAACTTGTTGTTCTGAAGGAATGAAAATAGAATCAAAAATCCAATATCCTTATTCATCTTAAGTGTATTTATTTGTGAATACTTTATTGACGATGCATTCATTTACTTTAATGAAAAAATCTATGCAGTGATATGCAATCTATATGGAAATTTTTACCGTTGATCTGTTATTAATGCCATTAATATTTGGGGGTTCACAATCGAGAGCTTGGATGAATAAGATTTGAATTTACCCGAACTACGATTTAGCAAAAAGTTAATTGCAAGATAATCATATTTAACTCATTAATTAATTGTATTTAACTTTAAGCCTTTTCGGGTTTTCAGACTTTGGGATATTTGATAATAGCTCAAGATAGGATCCCCGAAACTCGAAATCATGACGAGGTTAATCATTGGATAATTATATTTAACTTTAATTAACCCTCCTTAGTGTTTAAGGTATTTTGGAAGTTCGAACTTCGTGAATTTAGAGTGATGAATGGCGAATATCCAAACTCCAAACACGAGAATTTATTAATTAACTTTTAATTGGTGTTTAGCTTTTAGACATTTACTATTTCCTACATTGGAAAATTAACTTTATTAAATTTTTGATAGGCCACTACCCATAGTGATGTGTCAAATCTTAGGAAGGTATACATGTATGGTGACTAGGATTTTTTCGAACACTCTTCAGTATCGAGACTTTGAAGTTGTGACATGGCAAAATGCCTGAAGTGCAAAACTCTGAAGTACGAAACTCCAAAGCAGTCTCTAGTGGCTTGACCTTTTAATAATCAGGCGGCTCCAAAAACTCAGGGAAAAAGGAATTGTTGGCCCTTGACCAAGTTTTGGAGAAACTTGGTCACGTTTGACTAGTTTTGGGACTTTGATAGGTTGGTTGAAGGCAGAGTGCAAGGCAAAGTGGAGATCATGGGATTTTGGCCCCTTCTTAGGGAATTTTTGGGTTTAGGGTTTATGTAACGAGTATGGGATGTCGGCCCATGGGTTTACCCATGCCTTGGCCCCTTTTGTAATGTATAAATAGAAATATAGGCGATGTAAGTAGGAAGACGTGGTGTAATTGCTATATTGTGCTGAGTGCAAGTGATGTAAGTAGTTGGATCTATGTGATTGAATTAGCTTTGTGCATGTTTTGTGCATGAGAACTTGCAGAGATAAGTGCAAGTGACTGTAAAGAGGATTTGTGTTGTAATCTAGCTCGAGGAAGGAGGGTCTAGAGAGGTGTGCACAGATCTCTTGTCCTATGCAGAGTGGGTTCTTGTGGCTCTATTCTTGTAGAAGTTTGACAGAAGACAATAAAGAAGAGAAGGGTTGGTGGATGTAGCCCCACACTGGGGTGAACCACGTATATCCTGTGTTGTGGTTTCCTTGTGCACTATATTTGTTATGTTATTGATGTAATTTATGCTTAGTGTAATGATACATGTTAGATGCACCTGATATAATAGTATCTTAGTGCTTAGTAATGGGAATGAATGCTAGATCTGATCTATTTCTATATGTTAAGTGCTTGGATGTATTAGATCTTATGAATACTATGTTGTTCTGTAATTAGGGTTTCCCCCTACGAAGTGAATATTAATGAATATTAACTGCTAAGTGTTATGTTAAGTGTTGTAATCATAGATATGTGTCCCATCTAGGTTGTAGACACTTGAGTCCTACAACCACCCCTGCCTCTACCTTGGGTGAGACTTCATCTTCTTCACAGGTGTTGTCGAAAGGGTCATTAGTTAGGGTTTTATTGTTGCGTTGTTGAAGCATTGAACCCCGGGTCTTCCCCTATGCCAACAAATGGTTCCATTGTCAGGCCCTGAAACTGTGATTGCTGGGAACTTAAGAAAATAAATCTTTGTGTGTAGATTTGTTTCTTTATTGCATAGTACTCTACTTGACTACGAAGCTCTGTTCTAATAAAGGAATTGAATCTGAAGAAAAGAGGTAAGATATTAAAGCTATGTTCTTTGAGAAAGGTAAGATAAGTGAAAATGTTTGTTTCAAAAGAATGGATCTAGGTATGTCTAATAGATTTTGTCCTAGTCTAAAAACTAGGGAAAAACTAGAAGAAAGAAGATTGGATATGAGTAGATATGATAAGAATAGTGAAATATATGTTATTCCTATGCACAGAAAGAATGTTTGGACTAACAAATGGATGGAGGATCCTAGAAAGATTTTTTTGCAGGTTAGTTACTATGATCCTAGTGCGTAGTACAAGAAAGGTTGGGGGTCATTTAAAAGAAAGAGAGGATTAACTCTTTGTTATAGTTGCAGAAGACCAAGACATATTGCTAAGGGATTCCCTGGTAGAGGTCCTAGTTGTCTTTGCTGTAAATCTATTGAACATGAAGTTTTGGATTGCTCTAAAATGTTTGCTAAATTTGAAAAGATGAATATGAGGAAAGAAAACCATGAGACAGGCCAAGAAACTAAGAATATGATAGAACCCCATAAAGAATCAGAGATTGTATTATTATAGATGAAAGAAACCTTGAATGATGACAGAGATATAAAATTATCAAAGATCTTAAACGAGAAGGAGTGCATAGAAACAAGAATAAGAGACTTCGACATAGATTGTGTTCTGGATGAGGAAACCTAGGTGAATATCATGACAGAAAGAACTTGGGAAATTTTGGGAAAGCCTGTTATGGTTCCTTCATTGGGAAGAATAAGATTATTTAGAGGAAAGATGATAACCCTATGTGGAAGACTTACCTAGACATCTATGAGTACTCATGAAAATTCAACAAAGGAAGAATTTGAGGTCATTAAATTTGTTGAGAACAACACCCCATTTGCTATTTTGCTATGAAAAACCTGAATTGAGAAAGATCAGATACGAAGGAAACAAGAAGAGGAGGATCTAGAATAGAAAAAGAAAGAACTAAGGGATTTCATGGCTAGGAGAATAACACACTTACTGGAAGAACAAGAGGACCAGTCGAAGCTACTGAGGATCAGAGATCTGGACGTCGAAGTTGAAAGAAAATAGGAAGACTTAAAACACTTGTCTGTACAAGAGAGTAGAGCACCTACTCCAGAAAAAGAATAAGTATTACTCTGAGAACCCTTGAACAACCCGCAATAGTGCCAAGTTACTATACCAAGAGGAGATAATAATAAAAATGGAAAGAGGAACCCAGTGACTCAACTCGTGGGAAAGAATAAAAAGAAAGCAAAGTTAGAGAAATTGCAGGAAGTTCTAGAGAGAACTTCACAGAAGGGATGTTTGCAACACTTGAACTTCATCAGAATAACAGAACAACGATGATTGGCACTTCACCATGAAGAAGAAATATGACCATTGGAGGTGTCCCAACCGTTAGAATTTTGCTCCATAATGACTAGAAACACAGTTATTAATGGAACGTTCACCATTAGACCATTGGGACCATGCCATAACGGATGAAATTGCATTGATTGAGGCATTTTTGCCCATTGGAGGAGTTTTTTACGATGTTGTCTATTTATCTCGTTAAGCATTGCACCGAGAACAATTTTGTAAACAATGATTATTTGAGCCCATAGAGAATTAGTTGCTTTCACATTGTTCCTATTTGAGACCTTTCCACCCATTATGTTACATCGATTATTTCATCATTGACCTAAGATACCTAATCTCGAGCATGCATGTCGGGTGACTTCAGCACAGTAGAGAAATCCATCGAAGAGATACTCATAAACCTCATGGCTGAGAAGGTCATGTCCACAGGAGTCCAAGCCTCATCGATGAGAGGAGTGCAAGCATCCCCGACGACTGCTCGTGGATCTGGACCATCTCAAGCTACGGTAGAGAAATGAACCAAGCATCATGATGACTTGGTGAATGCGAAGCTCATCCCATCTATCCTTCCTGACTATATCCCACCTCTGGCTAGCACAGTGAGTCGTGACAGTGTCTCAAGGGACTTCGAATACACCTTGATTACTGTGTACCCCCCAAAGGGGATACGCACAGTAGGACCAAAGTTAGGACAAATCATGACGTTTAAGATCAGTGAATTCAATTTAGGAGACTGCAAGAATTATGGCATGCTCATTTCACACAAGTATTTGACCAAGAAAAAGGGGAAGAAGTCGAATATCATCCCCCATCCATGGACTATGGACATCATGAGGTCCACTATCTTGAACATGATGAAGATACCACACTTTGGAAGGCATCATGAGGTTAACAAGTGCGTTAAACTCCTCTTTTATTGCTTCCATGGTGATTCTTTGTGGCTAGATAGATGCATCACCATAGATCCGGTGTTGATCCATCAGATCACTAGATTAAGCATGCAAGGACCAGACCCACAATATTTTTATCCAGAGAAGGTTGCAGATCGCGCCCTAGGACATAAAATTAAAGATACCTATGGCGATGTGGAAAAGGGGAAGCAAGGCTACAAGGTAGCCTCCATTCAGAATGGCTCAATGCACCTAGACTTCCAGTTGATCAATGGTAAGCTAGTAAGGAAGAATAGACCCACATAGGTCACGAGGTTTGTTGTTGACCTCGCGGGAAAAGGCATTGAAGGACTACAAATGAACTGGGCGAGTTACCTTGTCAACCAATTAGAACAAGACTACCGCGAAGCTCAGGATCAGGGCTATGAGTTTCATTTTAGTTGGCTACTGATCCTCATCGCCTTCATTGCCTGGTAGATGCTAGAAGGAGTGACCTTCCCTGATATTGAGCCATCTGAACCCCTAGCTGTGAAGTTCACCACGCTCTGATATTCGAGCGACATGGTGAAACAATGACATTCAAACGCGTTGTTCCACACCTACTACCTGTAGTTGAAGAGGTCTATTGAGTCTTTCCCTCGTATGACGTCGAACACCCTGAACAGGTTCATACCATTTGTGAATTTTCGTGCAGATAGAAATTTTATTTATATCATTGCGCGCGGAGATGAATATAAAGAACAGATCCAATCTTATTATAAGCTCAATAAGGAGGACATGGAAGAAATAACTAAGGAGTGGCCTATAGATCTCCTTATACTAGTCGACTAGGTAGAACTATCTGACCCCGACCTCATCGAAAGTCCTGCGGTTACTCGTGAAGAGTATGATGCACCCAACAATAGAATAAGGAAGAAAAAGGAAGAGGTACAAGAGATGAAAAACACCTCAGAAGAGACTTCTTCAGACTCACCTGGAGGGGGATGATGATGAAGTAAACAAAAAAGAGGAAAAAGGAGAAGAATACAAGCAGTAACAAGGTGAAGTAACACCTCCTAGGGATCCTCTTGTTGAAGCTGAGACCTCCAAGAAAATAAAGGTTTCCCCCACGAAAACTACATCCCAGAAGAAGTCCAAATCTAGTAAACCACGGATGTAGACTGTGCTCACGATGGATGACATAGATCTCATCATCACCGCTATCTCAGATACCTCAGAAGATATATTACAATGCAGTGAAGCCAAACAAGAGACCATATATGATAGAATTGCAGCAAAGCTAAGGGGTACAACACTCCCTCTACTCTAGTCTCACAGTGTCTACTGTCCCCCCATCATCAGAAGAAGCAGAGTCGGGAGATGAGCCTACCTAGCTACGCCGAATAGCAGATGCAACCAAAGCTCGCCTTCATCATGTTCAAGAAGAAAAAGAATAGGCCACAGAAGCCTTAAAGAAAGCAAAAGAGGAAGACATAGAGCAACTCTAAGTTGTGCAACAGGAAAAAGATGACATCTAAGCCAAGTTTGCAGAGGATAGAGCGTAGATCCAAAAGGAGAAGGAACAACTTCTCACAAAGAAGATTGGAGTTAAAGAAGCAATCACTAGAGAAATTTACTCTATGATGGACTTAGAACAGATGGAAGAAGACCTAGTGGAAATCCAAGTAGGGAAGCTTCTTGAAGCCATTCAACAGCTCCAACAGAGGGTAGCAGAACTGGAGTTATAAGTAGTGCCAAACACTCCGCAGGAAGTGCGATACTAGAGAGAAGAAATTGCCTGGAGCGTAGTCCATAGAATCAAAGCATTGGCCTTAGAATGTAAACAACTCAGCATTCGAAGTGTGCAGACTCACGAGTGCCTTGTAGAGGACCCTGAATTAAGGACACTGGAGTCACAACTTCAGGAGGCCAAGCAGCAAGAAGCAATGGTGCAAGCATAGTTGAAGCCACTATTAGCATTCGAGAGGATGAAACGATCCCAGGAACAATGCACATTTCAACAACAAGTCCATGCCATACAAAGTAAGGTCATGGAAGTGACTCAGTGACTCCAGCCAGTGCAGAATGCATCTTGCATACTTTTTGAGGAGATTGAAGGATGAGGTGCAGAACTAGAACAAGTGGTCACCACAGTGGAACAACTCTTGGAAGGACCTGTGACGGAGAAATTTATTCAAGAGTTCGTCGAGCAGGATGATCCGGATTATTTTCGGCATGAAATGAGAGCGGAGATATAATAAAGAAATGCACAGAGATATCGGGTATATCCAGTAATATAACACAAATATATCAGAGATGCAACCATAAACACAGAGATACAGTAATACACGATTTCTATTAATGAAATAAATGTACAGAGACTGTAAAAATATAGAGTGAAAGAGTCGCTAGAATGGTGGCAACTTATCTCTGAGAAGAGATGTGACGACTACTCGCATTCGAGAGAAGATGATTACAATGAGGCTCTGAAGGACCTTTTACAATAAATGGGAATTCCAAAAGTCCTAAACATCCAAAAACCTAACCCTAGGAGATGAAGCGCCAAAAGTCATGTGGGCCCCGTTTGGGTAAGTGAGTACATCAACTTCCTGGGGTCGTAACTTTTGCATACGATCTCCGTTATAGGTGTGTGATAGCTCGTTGGAAAGGTATCATCAAGGAGATTCATTTTGGGGGCTCAATCATGCCTTTGACTATAATTGAGAACCTCGATCTTGAAAAACCTTCATTTGGGCACTCAAAATGGCCCCGGAAGTTAAAACCTGCTAAAAATAGTAAATTGCCAAAATTGCCAGAAAGTCATTTTGAGCCATTTGGAAAAGGTGGGTGGCCACCGATATCCACTTGGATCACAAGAGGCTTTGGCGAAGCAACAGGTTGAGGTATATTGAGCCAATCTCAAGGCATTTGAGGTAGAGTTACCCAGATCAGAGTGACTTGAGATGAGTCACAGGTGAGTGTTGGGGGCATGGTTGCCATTGACCAAGTTTTGGAGAACCTTGGTCACGTTTGGCCACTTTTGGGACTTTGACAAGTAGGTCAAAGGAAGATCACAAGGTGAAGCAAAGATCACAGGATCTCATCCCCTTCTTAGGGAATTTTTGGGTTTAGGGTTTATGTAACAGGTATGGGATGTCGACCCATGGGTTTAACCATGCCTTGGACCCTTTTGTAATGTATAAATAGAAAGATAGGTGATGTACATAGGAGAGACATGGTGCTAAGTGCTATATTTTTTTGAGTGCAAGTGATGTAAGTAGTTGGATCTATGTGATTGAGTTAGCTTTGTGCATATTGTGTGCATGAGAACTTGCAGAGCTAAGTGAAATTGATTGTAAAGAGGCTTTGTGTTGTAACCTAGCTTAGGGAAGGAGGGTCTGACGAGGTACATGCAGATCTCGTGTCCTATGCAGAGTGGGTTCTTGTGGCTCCGTTCTTGTAGAATATTGACATAAGACAATAAAGAAGAGAATATTTGGTGGACGTAGCCCCACACTGGGGTGAACCACGTATATCCTGTGTTGTCGTTTATTTGTGCATTATAGTTTTTATTCTATTGATGTGATTTATGCTTACTGCAGTGATACATGTTAGATGCACCTTATATAATAGTATCTTATTTATTAGTAATGGGAATGAATGCTATATCTGATCTATTTATATATGTTAAGTGCTTGTATGTATTAGATCTTGTGAATACTATGTTGTTTTGTAATTAGGGTTTCCCCCTGCGAAGTGAATATTAATGAATGTTAACTGCTAAGTGCTCTGTTAAGTTTTGTAATCACTGATCCATGTCCCAGCTAGGTTGTAGACACTTGAGTCCTACAACCACCCCTGCCTCTACCTCGGGTGAGACTTCATCTACTTCGCAGGTGTTTCCAAAAGGGTCGGTAGTTAGGGTTTTGTTGGTGCGTTGTTAAAGCATTGAACCCCAGGTATTCCCCTGTACCAATAGGAATCATTCGATCAGTGGGGGAACTTAATCGACGATGGACCTC
The DNA here is from genome assembly GCA_009831015.1 of Picea engelmannii. Taxonomy (NCBI): domain Eukaryota; kingdom Viridiplantae; phylum Streptophyta; class Pinopsida; order Pinales; family Pinaceae; genus Picea; species Picea engelmannii. Next base: position 1,084,425 of record ML780962.1, read on the forward strand.
ATGTGCGTCTTAAGGCTAAAAAAAATGAAATTGATTTATCATTTGGAAATCGACTTCTGAGATAGAGTAAAAGGATAGGGTAAAGCTTCAGGCTTATAATCTTATATGTGTTCCAGCATAGGCTCCATATGGGGATTGCGTCTCCATGCGAGTCATGGAAGAACAATAGACTATATAAATTTCAATACAAATTAAGTATTTCCTGGATTCTCCTGATCTAACAATTATATAACATTGTTAAATACATAATCTCTTCTACTAATATTCTTGTGGAAATTAAACCACGATCACAAAGTGAAATATCAAGAACACATAAAACATAAGTTTTACAGGGAAAGCATAAAGCTAAAAACCCCACTATCATATATTATGTATATCATGGATCATGAAACAATCTCATACAAAACTCTAATCCAAGAGCTCTCAGTACAATACAATCGTCTCACACTGTCATAAAAGAATTGAAAAATTCATGTGCCAATATTCTGTCTCCAGACAACCTGCCTCCTCTGCACAATCCCTGTTAATAGAATTCTCACAATGAATTTGAATTGCCTAGTTTGCACATGCTCACGATCATATCCACTACTTGTGTGATTTCATGAGTGCACTTCACTCAAATCACAACTAATAGCCAAACTGTCTCTTTCACCTGTTATCTTAACTGGGTCTCCACTGGATCTGACATGCATGTAGTTAACCGTGGTGAATCTTCAGTTGCATGTGAGTTCACTGATTGTGAATTAATTAATAATTAATTCAATGAACTCTCACTAGTGCAAGTTTAGTTACATCTAGTACAACTGATCTTAACTCACTTAACTACACTTATAATTCTGTTACAACTCCAAATCACTCAGTTATAAATGAGATAATAGATTAATATTTATTGTCCAATTTAGGTAAGGGACAAGTAAATTAAACACATGTTTCTTGTTGACTTTTCAACACTCCCTCTCAACAAGAAAGGGATTATCCTTCACCCCAATCCTGTCTCTATGATATTCAAAATTTGCTCCTGGTGAGCGCCTTCATCAAAATGTCTACATCCTGATCTTTCGTAGGAATGTATTGAAGCAACATGATGTTCTTCTGCACACAATCTCTGAGATGATGATACCGGATATCTATATTCTTAGATATATCATGAAACACAGGATTAATCGAGAGTTTAATGCAACTTTGATTATCACAATGAATCATTGTTGGATCTAAATGAGAACCAAACCAACCAACCAAGATATTTCTCATCCAAATAACCTCACATGAAGCTTGAATCGCTACCATGTATTCCTCTTCCACTGAACTAAGTGCCACAGATATTTGTTTACTGCTGTACCAAGAAACAATTGTAGATTCGATACTAAAGATCCCCCCTGATGTGCTCTTTCTGTCCATTGGGCTCCCCGCCCAATATGCATTCGTGAAGCCATGAAAATTCACCTCATCTGTCTGTCTATACCATAATCCACACTCAGATGTGCCCTTCAGATATCTCAATACATTCTTACCCGCCTTCCAAAAGAGTTTGGTTGGATTAATCATCACTTGACTTAGTTGGTTAACTGCATAGAAAATGTCTGGTCTCGTGTTCACTAAATACATTAGCAAACCTACTAACTGTCGATAGACAGTAGCATCCACTACCTCTCTGGAAGTAGAATCCTCTTTCCTCCAGTTTTCTAGAAGAGGAGTATCCATTGGTTTGTAGCCTTCCATGTGAAACTTACCCAGTATCTCCCTTGCATACTTTCCTTGAGACACAAAAAGTTCACCATCTCGCTGCCATATTTCCAATCCAAGGAAATAATGAAGGAGGCCCAAATCCTTCATCTCAAACTCCTTTGAAAGTTCCTCCTTGCATGAGTGTATCAGTTGTTCATCACTAGTTAGTATTAAATCATCAACATAAACAACAATGATTAAAAGCTTACCCTCCACCATAATTTGGTATAGGTTTGCATCTGCTTCACTTTTGGTAAATCCCAGTCTAGTGAAATAGTTGTCTATCCGAGTGTACCAAGCACGAGATGATTGCTTCAACCCATACAGTGCTCGCTTGAGTCTACCCACATGTGAATCCCTATCAAAGGTCTCAAAACCTTCTGGATTTTCAATGTACACTTCTTTCTCAATGATCCTGTTGAGAAATGTAGTTTTTACATCCATATGATGAATGCGCCAGCCCATCCAAACTAAGAGTGAAAGGATGGATCTTATGGAAGAGTACCTTGAGAAAGGTGCAAAGGTCTCATCATAATCTATCCCCTCGATCTGTGAGAAGCCTTGGGCCACAAACCTGGCCTTGTATTTCTCCACACTCCCATCAACAACATTATTTACCTTATAGATCCATCTCTAACCTACCACTGATTTGTCAACTGGTCTTGGGACAATTTCCCATGCACTGTTTTTGACAATGGAGTCATACTCCTCCACCATTGCATCAAGCCAAGTGGGATCCTGCATTACTTCCTGAAAGGAAGATGGTTTAGTCAAAATACATTTGCTCATGAGAGCCATGTATCTAGCAAATCGATTAGGAGAATGTCTTTGTCTGCATTGTGAAGTAGGGGCTCCTACATTCTGTGCAACATCTATTCTCAATCTATCAGCTTCCATGGTGCGCTTTCTGCCATTTTCTGATGGATGGCTCTACTTGAGTGGTTTCATCCACTCCATGAACCTCCTCATGTGGTTGATCCACATCTTGAGACTCATATTTGGGAACCAACAGTTCCTCTTCTGCATGCAAGTCTAGCTCCCTTTCAAGCGACAACCGCATGGCTTTCCCCTCATTGAATTTTATATCTCATCGCATAACAGTCATCTTACTATTAGGAAAATACACACGATAATTATGGGGTGTTTCAGTGTACCCCACAAATATCCCAACTTCAGCAGTCGGTTTCAGCTTTTTCCTAGAATCCTTGGTCACATGCACATAAATAGATGAGCCAAAAATTTTAAAATGAGAAGAATCAGGTTTCTTACCTGTGAAAGCTTCTTCATGTGTACTCATGCCAAGTATTCTATGAGGACAATGTTTTTTCACATAAACTGTAGTATTGCATGCTTCTGCCCACAAATGCATTGGTAGGCACTGATCATGCAACATCACTCGTGCTGCACCCACGATCATTCTGTTCTTTCTCTCCGCGACCCGATTTTGCTGTGGGTTATGAGGCACTATGAGTTCTCCTCGAATTCCTTCTCTACTATAGAAGTCTTTGAATTCATTAGAGATGTATTCTCCACCATTATCGCTCCTTAGATATTTCACTTGCCTCCCCGAATCTTTCTCCACCAATGCTTTAAACTCACAGAACTTTGAGAATGTTTGATCCTTCTTTTGCATGAAGAATATCCAGCATTTACGACAAAAGTCATAAAAAAAAATAACATAATACCTATATTTTGTTGTTGAAGCAATCGAGAATGGTCCACACACGTCTGTGTGAATTCTCTCCAGGATCACTGAAGCATGGTTCTCCTTTTCATGAAAAGTGGACTTTACATACTTCCCCATGGTGCAACCCTTGTACTAATCTAACTAATCCAGTGTTCCCATTAGAAGTCCAGTAGATATTTGCTGCATGATCTTCAAGGCTCCATGATGAAGATGGCCCAATTGCCTGTGCCATAATTCACCCTCATCCTGACTCACCACTTTTCTTCCTTTCCCACCATGGCACTATAGCCATCTACCTCCAACATGTAGAGATTATTAACTCGAATCCCTATCTTCTTGACTTGACCCGTTGCTTTATGTCACAGGAAATATTTTCCATCATTGAAAACAACGTCATAGCCTCTGTCCTCCAACATTGCGACTGAGACCAGGTTTTTATTTAGACTTGGAACATGCATAACATTTTTCAATTGAAATGGTTGACTTGAATCCCTCTGAAAGGTAATGGTACCAATATCAGTCGCATTGTATCATCCATCATCGCCCATCTATACATGCATTATGAGATCTTTCTCCTCAAAGTCACTAAAAGACTCTTTATCTCCCGTCATGTGGTAGGAAGAGCCACTATCAAAATACCACACCAATCCTGATGCACTTGAAGCCATGCATGTGATCAAATAGAAGTCAAGTTCAAATTGCGAGACAAGAGCCTCACCAGTTGCAGCTCCAACAACTGTCTTGTTCTTCCTCTTCTGCGAAAAGTTAGTAGCGAGATGCCCATGTTTGTGCAGTGAAAACACTTCACTTTGGACAAATCCAACTTCTTGACTTTAGACTCAGATTTTGAATGGAATTTCTTCCCTTTCCCTTTCCTTGCCTTGGCAGTCAAAACAAAATCCTATTCATCATCACGCTTTGGTGAAGATCCATCTCAGGTGTTCCGCCTGAACTCCTCTTGCACTAGATCCGACCATAGTCATTCCCAATCTGGCAATTTTTCCCTTCCATTGATAGATTCTTGATAACTGTGCCAACTCTTGGGTAGTCCTAGGAGAGCCAAGCTCACCAAATCATCAGCAGCAACTGTTATTCCCACACTTCAAATCTTGTCCCGACATTGGACAAACTTCGTGAGATATTTTTGAATGGATTCGCCCTTCTCCATCTTGATCTTCTTGAGTTTATCTTTGAGTGCCAATTTCCTATGGTCACTATTGTTTTTGAATAGATCTATCAAAACCTTCCACATTGCATGTGGTGTGGCTTTCCCATGGAGACTTGAGACAATGTGATCTTGTACTCCCTCCAACAAGATCCTCCTCGCCTTTGCCACTTTCTTTCGCCATGCATCAAGATTTGCAGTGTATGTCGCATCCGGATTAGGAACATCTTTGTCAATGTATTCCTTCAAGCAATTATCTTCGAGTAATGCCTCCATCCTGTCCTTCCAAGAAATGTAGTTCAAGCTGCCCTCGAGTGCATACTCCAACCTCAAGCCATTGAAAGCCATTTCAATCTTGAATCAACTGTAGCTCCAAGAAATTCCTTCTACAAATTCAAATTTTATCCAACCACAAACTCAACTACTGCAATCCTTCTTTCCCTGGGAGGTTCGCACCTGACCAGTTACTAGCCTGAGGGAAGTTTGCACCTCACCAGTGTACATCCTAGGAAAATGTTGTGGGAGTTCACACTGTAATGCACAGTGGGGTGAGGGAGGTTCACACATATCCTTTGAGCAGCCTGTGAAAATCCTAATGGAGGTTCGCACCTCTCCTTTGAGTAGGGTGTGAGAATTTCTCCTCTCAGAAATGTGTGAAGTTTTCAGTACTATGCCGTCACACCCTGCCAGAGATGGGACCTGTGAAAATACTACAATTTTCGCACCTCACTTCCGTGGCTCCGTGGCTCTGATACCATGTAGAAATTTCATTACAAATTAAGTATTTCCTAGATTCTCCTGATCTAACAATTATATACCATTGTTAAATACAGAATCACTTCTACTAATATTCTTGTGAAAATTAAACCATGATCACAAAGTGAAATATCAAGAACACATAACAAAGAAGTTTTACAGGGAAAGCATAAAGCTAAAAACCCCACTATCATATATTATGTATATCATGGATCATGAAAAAATCTCATACAAAACTCTAATCCAAGAGCTCTCACTGCAATACAATCGTCTCACACTGTCAAATTCATGTGCCAATATTCTGTCTCCAGACAGCCTGCCTCCTCTTCACAATCCCTACAAATAGAATTCTCACAATGAATTCAAATTTCCTAGTTTTCATATGCTCATGAGAATATCCACTGCATGTGTGATTGCATGAGTGCACTTCACTCAAATCACAACTGATATCCAAACTATCCCTTTCACTTGCTATCTCAACTGGGTCTCCACTGGATCTGACATGCATGTAGTTAACCGTGGTGAATCTTCAGTTGCATGTGAGTTCACTGATTGTGAATTAATTAATAATTAATTCACTGAACTCTCATTAGTGCAAGTTTAGTTACAACTAGTACAACTGAGCTTAACTCACTTAACTACACTTATAATTATGTTACAACTCCAAATCACTCAGTTATAAATGAGATAATAGATTAATATTTATTGTCCAATTTAGGTAAGGGAAAAGTAAATTAGACACATGTTTCTTGTTGACTTTTCAACATAGACCAAGTGCCTTTATTGGGTAAATGGAGTAATCATCGTATTTCTGTGAAAAACTATTGGGAAAAAAATCATACAGAAAGGAAATGAACTTCAACCGAATCTCAGAGAATCTTCAAAACACAGTTAACTATTTGTCATCAAGTCAGCATATTAATAGTTTTGTTTTCCTGAAATTGATTTCGGATTTGTTTAAGATAATCAAAACAAATTTAACCAAACTATCAGACTCTGGTCGATTTCGTTCACATCAAGGCAAAGTAAATTTAACAAATTAAATCAAGGAGTCCCTTGTTGGTTTAGAATGTAAATCTTGTCGAAATGAGAACTAGCTACGAGAGTACATTATATACATGTATAACAGCCTTGCAGATATCATAGACATTGCTTCAATACCAGCGAGCCTGTTCAGTACCCCGATGAAGTTATCTACATTTACCATTGAATTTCCTTTCACCACTTCAATTTGCACTTTGTTGAGATGAGGGCAACCGTTTAAATGAATTTCCTTTCATCATCTCTCTGAAAAAAATGGGGTCAATCGAATTTGGAATTTCCTTTCACCTTTTGTCTTTTATTTTAATATTTATGAAGTGGGGGCAATCAATTCATATGCATTATACAAGGGATGATATCTTCTTATAATTTAACAATGAAGTTCTATCAACCCACTTTGATTTACTCCGGACTAATTCTCTCCCGACCTTCAATACACCATCACCTATAGGGAAAATTTTATGGGGATTTTTTATTTTGCAGGGATTTTCCTTGAGCAAAACTAAACAGTTTAAATATGTTAGAAGGGCTTAAGTTGTCAGGATTAGCCTAGACATACTTTCTTTTAGTTAAAAATCAGGAAAATATAAAGATTTTTTCCTAATATTGTTTTGAAGAACTGTTTTTTTAAGATTTCTGAGTCAAGGCAAGATTCTTTATTTCTATGAAGGTTTAACGCCAGGTAGTAAAATCAGAATAGAGTAAAATATCGAAAATAGGCAAAATGAAACAAAACGAGGACCGAGAGTGTTTGGTACCAAGGAATCTCACTTTCGCATAGTCTTCTTTTCGATTACCATCTCCTCTTCTTTTTATTTTTATCTGGATATTTTAAGATTTATGCCTTTTTTTTTTATCTTTGGTCAGGTGATTATATTCATATGCGAGCAAAACCTTGTTTTTTTATCGATAGGATTTCTTCTAAAACTTTCTAGTTAAAATAATAAATATAAAAGTTCATACCTCAAAATTTATTTCATTCAAATCAACTATTAATTTATCACATGTTTTGAGAGAAATAATTGTTTTCAAAACTAAGCGTTAGATTCTTATACCTCCTCATTTCTCATCTGACAATAAGTATTCTGCAAGAACATGAAAAGAAATTGTTAGCGATAAAAAATGCACTGGCATTTTTGAAAGAATGATGCCTAATATTGTAGGGAATATTTGGCTAGCTTCCTGGACTCCAAATTCAGATTTGAAAGCACCATTGGAAATCTTAGGATTTGTAGATGTCAATCGACTATTTAGGCATGCAAAACGGGCTCTCCATGACTGAGAAATTTGATTTTGAAAAAACTCTGCGCTTTCACCAGCGCAGAAGGCAGAATTATAACTAGTTAGATGGTGAAAGCTCCGCCTTTCACCAGCTAAGGAGAGGTTTTTCGGGTAAATTAGCTGGTGAAATCCTGTCACGGCCAGAATAGCCGAATTTTTTCCCAGATTGAAAATTTTTGGGTTTGAATGATTTGAAATCTTCTTCAACAAGCTGGTTATGAATTATCAGATCAAAATCTGAAGGCCATTCTTGGAGATGAAAGTCAAAAGGAAATTTTTTGACTAGATTTGGTCATTTTCAAGGGAAAAATGATAGGGATCAAATGACACATCACCCAATTCGAATTTTATCTTTGGAGGAACAAATCAAACAGCCTTGGGAGGCTAAAACTGCACTTCATCAACAATCTACTATTTTTAGAGATCATTAAATAGGACCTTTCCTATTTTGTTTTGATTTTCCATTCTAGATCCATTTTTATAGGATCTCATCCTACACTTGTTGTATTTGTTTTGATTTGACTATTTTTAGTAATCTGATCCATCTTTCAAGAATCTAGATTTCATCTTGTAAGGCTATAAATCCAAAGACATTTGGAGCACTAAGGGGGTTCAATTTTGGATACTCTTTTGCTATTGTACTAAGACACTTATTTTTCAATACAGAAATACAGTCTTATTTTGTTGTTAATGACAGATTTCTTCATCTATTCCATGTTCTGTACTTTATTTCAGTTTAGCTCAGCTTCTAAGAATTATTAATTTCTTATTAAGCTCATGAACTTGAACTAAAGGAATTCTTGCTGGCTTGTATGATCCTACACACTGTTGTACTTGATTATCTAGATCGGTTTTCTTCATACCTTTTGATATTACTCTATCTGGTCATTGATTCCTAAAAGCACTATTTCATTCGATTGCATTGTGAGTTGTCTTCCATTAGCTACTCTCTATTATCCCATTGATCCACACTTTCATTATTCATGATTTATTAAGTTACCAAGCATCCTTAGTCTACAACCCTAAGGAGTTTCTTGGAGTGATAACAAATTGGCGTCGTTGCTGGGGAGAGGAGATTGAAGCTCAGCTTCCTTGGGAGACGACAAGATCCAGCTTTGGTGATAGACAAAGCTTGGACATCATTTGGTTGTAATTATCTATCTGGCGACTCCATGAAGGACAGATTCAGTTGCGACTCCATAATAATCAAATGTCAAAAGAGTTTGCAGCTCTTTTGGCTCGGAGGTTTGCACCTCTTGACTTCTCAACAATTCCTGGTTTCCCACATCTAGTTCCTTCTATAGATATTTGGGGCGATCACCTCCCAAGATTTGCAGAAAAGAAAGAAGATAATCCTTCAGATTATCTCATCATATTTCATCAATGCATGTTTCAGCTGGATATATATCATGAGGATGTGCTCATGAAGATGTTTGTCTTCTCATTAGAAGGAGATGCTCGTGAGTGGTATCGTTCTTTACCTCCTTCTAGCATATCTTCTTTAAAGGAGTTTCATAGAGTATTCCATCATCGATGTGAAAGGTATTTTTCTCGGGAAATTCTTCTTGGGGGTTGTTGTGAAGAATTTCATTCACATATTCAAAATGTCTATTCTTCTAGTTGTGAACATGAAATTCTTTCTATTGTTGTTGTTCAAGAGGAATATCTTCAAGGTAGAGTTGATGTGAATATTGATGATTGTCTGACTGAAGATTCTCTGGATTGTTCTTCTTATGTACCTACTACTTTAAACAAAAATGAAAAGGATTATAGGGTAGGGGAAGAAGAAGTTGAATTTTCAGCTGAAAGTCTCTTTAAAGAATGTTGTGAAAAATTTGAAAAGCATGTTTAGCAGGAAGCAGTTGATTCTTCTATTTGCAGAGATGAAAGTTATGTTGTTAAGGAAGATCTTCATAATACAAATGGTTATAATGAGAATTATATATCTGTAGATGCATCAGATCTTATCTCTGTTGCACATGCTGCCTTTGATTTGTATGAAGAATCAGTTATAAAAGAGCATTGTTCTCAAATTTTTAAAAAGTTTTCTCATGGTGTATTTGCACCTGAAAGAAAAGAGGAAGATCGAGAGATTGGTCATTTTTCTATGCAAAACAATGGAGTGCTAGAATCACCTGTCTTTGATGAATAACAATACTGTCATACGGAAACTCCCGCAGTAGATATTGAAACTCCTACAGCTAACATTAAAAAGTCATCTACAGAAATCAGCCAGTTTGCATGCACCGTACTTGAACATAGATCTGCAGACAATAACAAACAATTCATCATCAACAATGAAGTTAGTTTGCAGCCCTTTTCATATTTACACGCATTTGAGGGTGGTAGCTATTCTCAGAAGGAGGGTATGCAGAGATCTTCTGATGGTCAGCCGAAGCAACAGGAAGAAGTGTTTTCTTACAGTGTCATTGATCCTTTTGCTGATTATCTGGAGTATTCGAGCAACATAAATGTCAAATTTCTCTTTTCAAACGAAGGTTGGTTATGCTGCACTTTCAAATTGTATATCAGTATTCTATTTTTTCTAGTATTCATCATTTCCATATCAGAAGTTTTACCAGTTATTCAGATACTTGTATGGCTTCATTGGAAGCATGATTTTACCTGATCTGGAAACAGTACAGTGGTTAGTGTAGGGATTGATAGAAGAATAATCTCTTTCTTTGAGCAAGTAGATTACTTTTAGTTTTCTTAATTAGGCAAAGAGACTCCCTTTTCACGCTTAATGGTTCGATCCGGATCATCCCTCCATGTTGCGCCAGTGCTATGAGTTCATTAAACAGGATAAATCTCTGTCTACAGTGAACCTAAATCTAGTTAGAGAAAATATTTCAAGGCTTCCTTTTACAACAAGGTCTGTTGATGTTGTACATGCGGGTGTTGCATCACACTATTGGCCGTCTCCTTCTACTGTTGATGTGAGGGTAGATAGCAATGTGGACACAACTGTAGACATTCTCTCATGTCCCATTTTTTATAAGCCTTTGATAAAAAAAGGTCCTTCAGGACTAAACATGTCCTCTGTATCGAGGTCTGGGTTTTAATACGAAAAATGTAAAAAAAAAAAAAACATACTCCAGTAGAGATGTTTATTTAGACCTCACTGTCATGGCTAGTTCAAGTGAATATGATGAGTACAGACCACTCCGTTCAGAAATGTTCAGGAGTCCACTGGTTTCATTCATTTATGAGAGAGGTTGGTGGCAAAACTTTGCAAGAAGAGGCTTTCCAGGTCCTGGTGAGGAGTTCAAAATGGCACAAAAATTTTTGGAGCCTGTTGCTGGGGTTTTTTTTTTGGTGGATGCCAGCTGTGGAAGCGGATTATTTTCCCAACGATTTTCCAAGTGTGAGATGCCAGAACAAACTAATGAAGCCACAGGTCTAATTCACAAAAAGGATCCACTGACAAGGTGTCTTCAGGAAGCTGTCCATAATAAGTTTAATGTGATTTCAATCTGTCTGTGTTATTTGAGCCAGGTGCACATAATTTTGCAAGCATCCACATCTACAGGTCCAGTTAAAAATTTGGGAGAGCACACAGGCCCAAACCACGAGTCAAGCCACAAGTGTTTAGTTTATTTATTTGTATGCTCAAGGCACCAGGAGAAAGAGCCATGAACAGGTGTATGCACAGGTGTTAAGGAAAATGTTCCCTCGGACGCAGTTGGTTATAGTCTTCATTTTTGTTTTTCTTCTTTAGCATACACAGTGGTCTTGGTCATGCTCCTTTGTTGCACCAGGAGGATCATATGCCTGGAATCACCATCTAGTTGTGCAGGCTCATGTCAGAAGGAATGGATATCCGTGTTTTGCATGGGATATGAGCATAGAACATGCGAGCTATGAAATGAAGGGCCGATATGGATTTTCAATGGAAGCAATGAAAAACAACAGGACAGATGTAGCAATCATATCGCTATTTTTATGGCAAAAAATAATGAACCTTATTTTAGACATTTAAATCAGTGACTTAGTATTCATGACACCAAATCAGCAAGTTGTGATTTTCCATTCAGAGGTATAAACTCAGCAGCGAGGGAATCCAAAGAGGACAAGTGGCAGAGGTTTTCATCATCAATTCCAGATTTTTGTCTATCATTCACGTAACCAAGATTTCTTCCACATTCCAACCACAATATCATCAGAGAATCAGAGGATAAAGATCAAATCTAGATTCTAAAGATTAGTTCCAGATTTGTTTCCAACAATTTCCAGTATTCGAGAATCGAAGTGCACGCTTGACAACAAAGGAGGAATATCAGTAGCAATTAAATTTTTCATGAACAGATGGATTACCTACGCTAGGATCTTGTGGTAGGCAAGCCGGTCAAGTGTCAGCACTCCAAGCGAATGAATTCTATTGACGCTACTTGGGAATCTATGAAAGGGAAATAAATTACTATTGAGTGCAAGTTTGATGGTGATCACATGCAAGTGCACAAAGATAAGTCTTGCATCCAGTTATGGTCAAGGAATGGAAAAGAACACGATGAGTATAAGTCAGCTCTAGGAGATTTACTTCATAAGTGTATTCTTTCAACACGATGTATCTTAGATGGGGAATTACTTGTCTGGGATTCATCGGGGAATCTTTTTAAACAAAGAACTAAAACCACAGGACAACATTTTGGGCACCCGATACACAGAGTTCTGAGTCAAATAACCATTTTCAAATCAGTGTAAAGATTTGCATCAGACTGATATTCATTGTGTACCTATCTATTTAACAGTCATTCATTCAGGTCTTGGGTTTTCGAGGATACTCAAGAATTCGTTTGGTGCTTTGTGGAAATGATTTACAGAGTAGATGATGATCATGACTTTTTGCTTAAGGTAGTTTCGATTGGAAATTCTGGTGTGGGTAAGTCCAGTCTTCTCTCTAGATTCACTAGAAATAAATCCAGTTTGGAAACCAAATCTACCATTGTTGCGGAGTTTGCAATAAGGTGCATCTCTTTCTACCTTTTCTTATTTTGACAACGATGGAAGCATAAAATTACTCTGGATGAGCTTCAATGAATCTGCCAGGAATTTGGTATTGTTGAGCTTGAGGAAATGATCAAACAAGATTGATCAAGAAATTCCCATATGCCCTGGCAAGAAGATCCTTCTTGCGCTGCTATCAATTTCCTGCCATAGATAAAAATAGTTGTGCATTTGGATTCCCTTTGCATGCTCTGCAGCTGTGGTGTCATTGCTTAAGTTATTTCGATGTCTCTAATTTTTTTTTTCCTCGCTTGCTTAGCATATCAATTCTTGAATCAAGCATTGCAGGTCACCTGAGGTTCAAACATCAAGTGTCGACAACACTTTATCGAGCAGTTGCTGAAGAATCTAACACTCTATGCAGGATCATTGATGCTCTTCCTTGTTTTCTTCTCAAATATAAAACAGAAATTTCAGCAGCACAGAGGGCAGAATTATAACCAGTTAGCTGATGAAAGGCAGAGCTTTCACCAGCTAATTAGCAAATCTTAAGGAAGAATAGCTGGTGAAACCTGAGACTGGCCAGCGAAGGTGTATTTTTTCCCAGATCAAAGTTTTTCTCAATCAAACATCCTGAAAATAGTTTCTAAAGATGCATATTGAATTTACACATCAAATTCAAGATCCGAATTTGATAAAAAGGATGTTTGAAGAGGTGCCAAAGTCATATTAGACACCTATTTTTGGGGCACAGAATAAGTTGTTTTTTGCCAAAGAAATTCGATTCTATCATGATCAAAGCACATCTACGAGCCTTGGAAATCTATCTGCACACATCAGAAGATCTAAAAATGCTTTGTATCTGAAGCTACTGCTATATTTATACACGATCCAGAAAAGGTTTACAGAGACATGGTTGCAACTGGTGACAAATCATTTGCTCATGCTGTTTGGCCCTCTATTTATATGGCCATGGCTTACATGGATCAATTTGACCAAGATAAAGATGGAATGATAGAAAACGAAGGTTTCCCAGATCAAACATATGATGCATGGCCTATTTCAGGTGTTAGTGCTTATTCTGGCAGACTATGGGTGGCAGCAGTTCAAGCAACTGCTGTCATGGCAGAGGAAGTTGGTGATAAAGCTTCTGGATAACATTTTTGAGCTAAATTTCAGAAGGAAAAAAATGTGTATGAGAAGCTATGGAATGGCTCATACTTCAACTATGATAGCAGTAACAGTAGTTTAAAATTTCCAGTTGGGCATTTGGTTAGAAATTCCACATTTCTAGGATATATCTGATTTTAATTTAGCAAAAGACATAATGTAGGTTATAAACATTGCTGGGAATGAAAAGGATGAATGAATCCATGGCCCAATACTAAAGGCACAAGGTCTGCTAGGTTCTTGGAGACCTCACAGGGAGGTATCCATCCCAGTTGGAGCCAGATGTTAGCGATAAAAAATGCACTGGCATTTTTGAAAGAATGATGCCTAATATTGTAGGGAATATTTGGCCAGCTTCCCGGAATCCAAATGAAGATTTGAAAGCACCATTGGAAATATTAGGATTTGTAGATGTCGATCGACTATTTAAGCATGCAAAACAGGCTCTCCATGACTGAGAAATTTGATTTTGAAAACAATCTGCGCTTTCACCAGCGCAGAAGGCAGAATTATAACTAGTTAGCTGGTGAAAGCTCTGCCTTTCACCAGCTAAGGAGAGGTTTTTTGGGTAACTTAGCTGGTGAAAGTCTGTCACGGCCAAAATAGCCAAATTTTTTCCCAAATTGAGAATTTTTGGGTTTGAATGATTTGAAATCTTCTTCAAAAAGTTGGTTATGAATTATCAGATCAAAATCTGAAGGCCATTCTTGGAGATGAAAGTCAAAAGGGAATTTTTTGACTAGATTTGGTCATTTTCAAGGGAAAAATGATAGGGATCAAATGACACATCACCCAATTCGAATTTTGTCTTTGGAGGACCAAATCAAACAGCCTTGGAAGGCTAAAACTGCACTTCATCAGCAATCTACTATTTTTAGAGATCATTAAATAGGACCTTTCCTATTTTGGTTTGATTTTCCATTCTAGATCCATTTTTATAGGATCTCATCCTACACTTGTTGTATCTATTTTGATTTGACTATTTTTAGTAATATGATCCATCTTTCAAGGATCTAGATTTCATCTTGTAAGGCTATAAATCCAAAGACATTTGGAGCACTAAGGGGGTTCAATTTTGGATACTCTTTTGTTATTGTACTAAGACACTTATTTTTCAATACAGAAAGACAGTCTTCTTTTGTTGTTAATGACAGATTTCTTCATCTATTCCATGTCCTGTACTTTATTTCAGTTTAGCTCAGCTTTTAAGAATTATTAATTTCTTATGAAGCTCATGAACTTGAACTAAAGGAATTCTTGTTGGCTTGTATGATCCTACACACTGTTGTACTTGATTATCTAGATCAATTTTCTCCATACCTTTTGATATTACTCTGTATGGTCATTGATTCCTAAAAGCACTGTTTCATTCGATTTCATTGTGAGTTGTCTTCCCATTAGCTACTCTCTATTATCCCATTGATCCACACTTTCATTATTCATGATTTATTAAGTTACCAAGCATCCTTAGTCTACAACCCTAAGGAGTTTCTTGGAGTGATAACAGAAATAATCAGAGAGTTTCATAGAATCAGAATGATATGAAGTACAGACATTTTATTTTTGCTTTTTTCGAGAAAATTAGGTTTATTTAAAATGAAAAATTAAAATTCAGGTAACCTACGAAAGAAACAAAATTGCGAAATCAAACAAAAACCAAACATGTATATACAATGGCACTGTGAAACATGTTTATTGCATGAAATGTTTGAGATAACGTGCGTTGATAGGGGCGTCAAAAGTTTTCCTCCCAAGATTCTCCAGTAGGAATGAATTCTTCCCCTCTGTAGATGCAATCCTGAATGGTCTGAACCCAAGGTGGTCAAACTTACCGTGATTTTCCTACATCTTCTTTCCTGGCATTCCATTTCAAAACTAGATCACTAGGGAGAAACTCCCTGTCTTTTTCTTTTTTGTTGAAAAGGGATTTCATATTATCTTGATATTTTTGAAGTCTGTCATCGACTTCAGACTTGTTTTGTTGGACTTAAATTATTTGATTTATCCTCCTCGTTATATCATTTGGCTCTTCGTTCACATCTTTCCATAGATTCATTACTGGAAGGGTAAGATTAATAGGGAGAACAACATCAGTACCATAAACCATTTGGAAAGGAGACATACCTATTGATTTCTTAGTACCGATCCGGTTTTCCCATAAGGCGTACTTTAGGTGGACATGCCAAGCCTTCTTATTCTCTATTAATGTTTTCTTCATTATATTCATCAAAATTTTGTTGGACGATTCAGCCAACCCATTTCCTTGAGGATAATAGGATATAGAATGCACCCGCACAATATTTTATTTTTGACAAAAAATTATCATTACCATAGATTTGAATTCTTGAGCGTTATCTGTAACTATCATCTGGGGGAAGCCAAATCTGGATAAGAGGTTTTCCTCCAAAAAATTTATAACTATTGAATCTATGGCATTCCAAGTTGGAATGGCTTCCACCCATTTCGAGAAATAATCAGTAGCAGTCAAAATCCATTTATGTTGGGTGCTTGACTATGGGTGGATTTCTTCAATGAAGTCCAAGCCCCATTGTTGAAAAGGAGCCTCTGTCTTGACTGGGACCAAAGGTAGTGTAGGGATATTTTTCTTGCCAGAGAACAGTTAGCAAGGTTTGCAGGCTCTAACCTTAGCATTCATATTAGTAAATAGCTTTGGCCAATAATATCCAGCTCTTAGAATCTTGTAGGCAGTGGATCTCCATGCATGATGTCCTCCACAAACTCCCTTGTGAAATTCATTTATGACATCCGTTGTTTTAGGTTCGGCTAGGCAACGTAGCAATAAACCTAGGGGGTCTTTCCAGTACAATTGTCCTTCAATAATACAGTACTTAATTGTGTGTAGTTTTAACGTCCTTGATTTTGATGGATTCATGTCACTTAGGCACTGAAGAGTGAGGAGATATGAAATGATATCATGGTACCATTCAGAGGAAGAAAATGCATATTCGATATGAACTATGGGGGTTTGATAATCAACCTCTCCCATGTCTGGAATAGGTCCATGTGATTCTAGGTGGTTTATCCCAAGTTCTCTGAAATTCGAATATGCTAATAATTTTTCCAGGCCTTGACCTTTAACCAGCTTGGTCAATTTATCCTCTAGATTGAACTCTTGAATTTTGGCTAACCAATGACCTCTCCTACCGTCACTGTCTGGCTGTACCAATATATCTTTGATAGAGATATTTGGCACATAGGCGATTATTCTAGAGTGCATTACATATGTTTTGAAAGATTTGAGAGCTTTCACCATTGCGTAGGCTTTTTTTTTCTAGCGTGTCGTATCTGGTTTCGACGTCTTTGAGACATTTGTTGAAAAACGCTATTGGATGTTCGAAAACTTCTTCGTTCTTTTGTAGGAGTACAACTGCAATAATATGCTCATATGAGAAAGAGAAGATATGGAATTCTTTAGTATAGTCATACTGAAGCTTTGCTTATAGATTTTTTAACTTGTTCGAACAACACTTTAGCTTCAACAGTCCATTTGATTTCACTGTCTTTCTTTAGCATATCTATGATCAATTTGACAATTTTAGCAAAGTTAGGGATAAATCTTCTTAAGAAATTTATTTTCCCTAAAAAGGAATGGATTTATTTTTTTATTTCTAGGAATGTTTATTGTATCAATAGCCTCGATTCACTTGGGATTGACCTTAATTTCATCTTTCGAAACTATATGACCCAAAATTTTGCCTTCTTGAATAGAAAAATGAGACTTTTTAGGGTTAAGAGACAAACCAAATTTTCTACATTTCTCAAAGGTTTGTTTGAGATGAATCAGGTGTTCTGCATCATAATTTGAGAATACTGTTAGATCATCTAAGTAAATAAGGACAAACTTATCTCTCTCACCGATGAACGCTATATCCATTTCTCTTTGGAAGGTGGCCCCTGCATTCATCAAACCAAAATTCATTTTATTGTACATGAAAGTTCCCCACGAAGTAGTGAATGCATTTTTCTCTTTATCATCTTCGTGGACATCAATTTGGTTATTGTTGATTAAGGTTGGTTGTCATTGATGTCAACCCTTGAAGAAAGACCCGTAGCACAAAGTTTTGGGTAATGGACCCAATAGTGTTTGATGTAAATATGAATCATTATTGTTTTGTCATGGTTGATAAGAAGTAAATATGGATGAACTCCAAAGTGGTCCCCTTATGGTGAAAACCCTCATGGGAAGACGCTTTGTGGAGTAAGAGAACCCATGCTTAATTATGGAATAATGAGATGAAGGAAATTTAATTTGTTAGGGAAAATATCCTAGATGGATAGTTCTTGTCATGTCATTTTCGGTGGTATGTGGAACGTCACATAATTCCTCACGGTTAGAGAGTTATGGCCATGAGAAGTTGGAGACCCCAGGTTTGGGTAATGGACCCAAGT
>ML780962.1:1134491-1150432 GCA_009831015.1 Picea engelmannii
TTTGAGGCTTCTAGATGACATATGAGGGTCCTCCAACTTCGTAAGGCCATAACTCTCAAACCGTGAGGAGTTATGTGACGTTCTACATACCACCAGAAATGGAATGACATGTAATATCCATATAGAATAGTATTATCTGAATATATATCATAAATCATACTGTTACCCATCAAACAAACTTGGGTCCATTACCCAAACCTGGGGTCTCCAACTTCTGATGGCCATAACTCTCTAACCATGAGTAATTATGTGATGTTCCACATACCACCGGAAATGAAATGACAAGAACTATCCATATAGGATATTTTCCCTGAAAAAATCACTTTCCTTCATCTCATTATTCCACAATTAAGCATGGGTTCTCTTACTCCACAAAGTGTCTTTTCGTGAGGGCTTTCACCATAAGGGGACCACTTTGGAGTTCATCCATATTTACTTCTTATCAACCATGACAAAACAATAATGATTCATATTTACATCAAACAATATTGGGTCCATTACCCAAGCCTTTGTGCTACGAGGCTTTCTTCAAGGTTTGACATCAATGACAACCAACCTTAATCAACATAACCCAAATTTTAAGAAAACTTGGAATCCCTGTCTGCACTTGTATTGATTCTCTGTAAGGAGAGTTTTCTATGTTACAATTGGAAAGAATCAACCTGAAATAAGTCTTTGATTTATGTATTTATACAAAATGGTCTCAACCCAAAATGGTTGGACTTCTCATAAAAAGTAATAAATATTACAACATGCAAAACTGAAAGGTTCCATTTACATGTCCTTTGTCTCTTTGCTTGCATGTAGAGACGTTTCTTCTTCATATCCTCCAACCTAGAAACAATTGGCATCTGATTATGACCCATGTGAATAGTATGTTCAAATTGTCTCATTTATTTCCCGATGTGTTGGCTTTCCCGTGTTCGACACACTGGATGCATATGCTTACTAATTGCACTACTAAACCAGAAGGTTCTATTGTTTCATTCGCCTCGAAGATGTACAACTTCTTTTCTATATGAGGCAACCTATCCTATATTTTCTTTTCTTCCATATATATATCCTGTAGTTGTAAACTAGGATTTACTATCCATCTGTTTATCTGGATAAGGTCGATTTGTTTCAATTGTTGGATGGTCGTCCGGGCTTCTTCTATGCTTTTCTTAGAATCATGTTGATTTTTTTCTATGTCAATCTTCCCCAAGGCCTCAGAGATGTTATCTCTTTCAACATCTAGTAACCCTTTGTCAAGTGAAGACAATGCTTCTTCACAAGCTTTATTTACTTCCCTGGCTAATATTTTGTTTTCAGGCAGATTTGTCTCCCAGGCCTTCAGGATTATGTCACCTCGGGTTTTCTCAGAAAGAGACAATCGAGGGACCTCTGATACTTCATATTTTTCTGCTATTAAAATGGCCTCCTTGAACTTATCCTAAGTTGCAGTGGATTCTCTCTCCTTAATGTAAATGTTATTTAGAGAAAGTTTTTCCACTCGAAAATAGATTTGAACAGCTTCCACTTTCGTAAAAAGATATTGTTGGCTAATTCCATCTTTTAGTGCACCTCCAATGCCTAAGCTTGGAAACCTTCCATCTCCACTACTGTAACTTCAACTAAATATATCTTGTCTTGAAGTTGTTTGATCAATTCTTCCTCCTAAGTGGATAATTCTCTATTGTCCTATGAATTCCGAGATAGCTCATCTGGGTTGGTTTTGAGTTGTTGAATTTGATGCCTGTCACCAGATATGATCTGTTCAAAATCTTTATTGGCCTGATTTCTCACCTATTTTTCCATGGTTATCATTTGGTCTTGCAACTTTCTTACCAATAGATTTCGCTGTTTCAGTTGCTTTGTGATATTTTCCACCAAACATTGATTGGTTGTGGCAAAGGCCCCCAACAAACCTCCCATCTCCCGAGTGAAATTTTTATCATCTAGACCCTTTCCGTCATACAACATTTTCTTCATTTTTATTGTTGCACCATCCTTTTGATGCGTTTCTCTTTTCAAAATAGCCCTTCTCTTCTTTTTGAAAAAGAAGTCGGAAGGGGGCATTTCTTCAGTTGAAATTGGAGTAAGGTCTTCTATAAATATGACTTCGACATTTGGATTTCCTTTACTTGACTGTAAAGGCATTAATGAAATGATGGGACTACCTATTTTGGTGGACGGTTGTTTCCCTTCTGTGTCAGTAGTTCGTTAATTTGGTGTGGACGGTGATGTATCCTATCCCCTTTTTATCAAAGATTCAAATTGAGCCTTTGCTTGATTATCTGGTGGACTTGATGATGTAGTGTCCACATTTTGTGTCAAAAATTTTATTTTCTTTGGGTCCTCCTGAGTATCCTATTTGTTGGAACTCCCTGTCTCCAAACCTTGGGCTACAGATTCCTATGTAGAGGGAGGTGTCTGAGGTTCTCCCTATAATACCTTAGGAAAACTATTTCTTCATTTCCTTTGGAAATTGTAGAAACTGGCTAGTTGATCCAGAGCCAGAGTTCAGACTCTTCTCAACACTTCCTAGTACGAATTGACCCCCCAGAATATTTCATCTTGTGGGGAAACTTTGTGTACATATTACTTTAGATTGTATAGATCCAGGTGGGTATTTACGATCTTCTGGGGATCGTGCTTCTTGAACTCAATATTAACCAATTTGATGTCTTCTAGGGCTTCGGCCTCTACTTTCGAGTGGCCAAAATCTAACAATGTGGACATACCAACATGAAGAGGGAAGGTTGGACATACTTTTTCCTGATCCTCTTTTAATTATTTACTGATTCCCCCTGTCACGGTTTGATACGCTACCTCTCGGCACACCTGTCGATCTGGTAAAAACTTGGGTAAAGCATGTGGGGGATGTAACATCCCCAACCACCAATAGTTCGGTCAATTTTACCAACAAAACCTTAACTTAGCCTTTAAAGCTCTGATACCAACTTGTAACGTCCCCATCCATCAACAAGCCTGGGTAGTGCCACTACTCAACTCTGACTTAGCTATGATACCAAACTGTAGCATCCCTGACTCTCCACAGAGACTGGTAAATGCCACTACTATGGAATATTCACATATAAATATAATATGCATTAAATCAAATTAACACATTTTAACATAGAGTTACTGCTACCATTTATATTTAAATAGAATTAACAACAATTCATACATGCAACATAACACATGATAACATTCCAGCATTATGCATAACATAAAATTAAGCAGATAAATTATACAAAATTAAGCAGATAAATTATACTTATCTTTCAATTGGAATAACACCACCAACTGCATGCAGACCTTCCATGAACCTCCCAACCATAGACCATGCTGCTCATCACTCTCAGTAGTAGGTCACCCCCGAGCTGGGACTAAGCTCCACCGGGCAAGGGAATCCTAGGCTAGGTAAGGTCAATAGGAAGACACACAATTTATGAGGATGGATTCTCTCCCAGGAGCCAATTATATCCACTTCTCACAGAATCTCATTCCCCACATGCATGTCCCACCCCATGAGTATACACCTTCACTTTCACACCAAACAATCCTTCGACTGCTAAAGTTCCCTTGCCTTGGGCTTCAGCAACAGGTCGGACCGGAATTCTCTGAGTTCTGTGGCAGCTACAGGACCCCTTCCAAGATTTCTCATTTCCTCTACGCACTCTCTCACCTGGAGAGAGTCACTCATAGGCCTGACAACTTGCCTCTTCAACCACAACCACCTCCCTCACTTGGAGAGAGTGTTGCACACAGGCCTGACAACCTTCTTCTTCAACTCTGTTCCAGCACAAGGAGGACAACAGTAAGGCTTATCAAGGAACAAATGGTGATATCCAATCACACTCAACTAAGGGACTGCATGGCCAAAACAATCCAAAGTTATAACACACATGGCATATACAATTATGGTATTCTCAGGTTTCATAGAAGACAACAACCCAAACAATTAAGCACAAACTTGGATTTGTAGTGTGGATAATTTGGGTTCACAGAACACACAAGAGACACGGCTTAGTCCATGGGTTTTCCACTAGTTTTCAGGTTGCGTGACAAGGAATCAATGTAGAGTTCGATGATGGAGGCCAAACGTAGAGACCAGATGGAATTCACGAGAATACACCAGTCGATCACATAGGTCTCACAGTTTCGGGTTTCAGAGCTGCCTGAGGGTATGCAGAGATCATATGCCCACCACACATGGTTTAGATAATGGATAAAAGAATGGAGGATGAACCCCCATCATGGCTCAATTATTGGGTTAAATTTAATGTGCATAGGCCGAAACATGTCTACCATGAAGCTACATACAGTCCATCAAGTATGTGTTCCCTTTTCTAGGAACTTAGGATAAAAATATACCTTTCACACAACTTTGGAATAATAATAAATTATTATTCAAGGACTTAAGCCCTCAAGATTATCCCCTCTTCCAAAATTTCAGCCCCCTCTCCCTTACCCATTTTGTGGAAGCTTAGTCCCCCATCACTCTTTCTTCATGGTCGGTTGGCACACAACGATGTTTATATATTATATTAATGATCTGCATAATTACATATACAAAATCAGGCTCCTGGCCTTTAACACCTAGGCTCTTAGGACTAATCACCAAATAATGCTCCTAGCTTATTATAACTCGGCTCACTAGCCTACAAAACATGTTTACAATTTATAAATACAACTAGGGCTTGTCCTTGGGGATATTACAATCCCCTCCCCTTATTTTTTCACTGTCCTCAGTGCAACTTTCACACAACATCAACAAGATTTCCAAAATCTTAAAAACAAGATGTGGGTATTCTGCCCACATAACATCCTCATGTTCCCATTTCACGTCCTCAAGACCATACTAGGTCCACTAGACCTTTACAAACCCTATGGCTCGATTCTAGATCTTCTTTCTTTTTCGGTCCAATATGCACACGAGATGCACTTGCAAGACACCTTCTTGCTCCACCTGAATCACATTCCAATCAATTACATGATTAACATCATGTATATATATTTCTTAAGCAATGAAATATGAAGCACATTATGTACATTCATGGATGCAGGCAATGAAAGCGTATATGCAATATATATATATATATATATATATATGTATGTATGTATGTATGTATGTATGTATGTATGTATGTATGTATGTATGTATGTATGTATGTATATACATACAATTTTAATAACATTATAACCTATATACAACATACACAACATACAATAAATAGAGAATTGGTACTTATCTTTTGATTGAGAAGATCTCCATATCACATGGTATAGACCAAGGTGCCAAACCTCAGCATCACTCCAACCAACATTCTCTCCTTCCCCACATGTTTGTCCCACCCCAGGAGTTTTCACCTTCACTGTCACATAGTCCATTGGTTGTTACATCTCCCTTTCCTTGGGCTTCAACAACAGGCCGAACTGGAAGTCTTAGAGCATCGTTTCTCCCAGAGTTCCTACTGCCCTCAGATATTTCCAATCATCATCTTCCCCGAGCTACTCTTTGTAGTCAACATTCTAACTTTAATCAACATCATATCATCTGCATCACCCACATGTAGTTATCATGAGAAAACATAAAATAATTCATTTAGGAACTCCAATTAGTTCGAAAGGGAATTCAAATTTTATCCCCAAAACATGAAATTATATTTCATAAATCATCTTGGTTGTTTCCAAATTAGGATTGCAACCTTCCTTGTGGTTTTCCACAAGCACCAAACTGCATACTATTTTCCTGGAAGGCTTCATCTTGTATACTGCCGACAATTGTCAGTATTTCCTATACATCATAATTCAATTGCAATATGTACAAAACCATATGCAGGGAACTTAGAATTGCATGCACCTAGAAATTCAATCACCATTACGAAACAAATTAACCAAATAGAATAATTCATCATTCTATGCATATGCATGTTCATAATTAATAACAGTGAGTTTATTATTTCAATTTTTTGAACATAAAATTTGTTGTAGTCTCTATTCCTGTGACTACCTGGCTTGCAACTTTCTTGTTGAAATGTTCTCAACTTCATGAGTCAACAACATTTCAGCCATTGGTATAATTATTTCCATGCCAAAAACATATATGCATGCACTCACTCACAAAATGCATTCAACAAAGTGCAATTAAGTATACAATTCCATCATGTATGAGTGCAACTTTTACCCTTACTAGACACGAGTACAACTCTCAATGCCTATTTATTCAGTGCACCCTTGTATTTATTTACAAAATTCTCTTTATCTTAGTCATGTATCTCACCATCCATAAGTTTCAATTCTAGCCAATGTGTTGACACATTCTCTACACACTTCCTATTGTCTTCCCAATTAATTGGATGCTTTCCTTTTTGACCTGAACACTACACCAAGAATATAATTATGTGGTGTTCATTAGTGTTAGAAAAAAGGTTGTAGCCCAACTTTTATTTAAAAGTAGGAAGCTTTTGGTACCTGTGTTGCTCATAACCTTTCCATATCCAACCAGGTCCTGGTCTCATACATGACTAGCTTAATGGCACTCATACCTATAACTAGTTCTTATCTTTAATTATTTGGTTATTACCCCATAACCAAATTAACATGACATTCTACTATGTCAGTGTGTGCATTCAGAAGCTAAAAATATTTGAATTAATAAAGGCCTCCAGCCTTTACCACATTTAGTGGTATTCATTCAATAATATAACCCTGTGATTTTATAAAATAACTCTGGCTGAGGAAATTCTTACCAAAATTTCCTTTCAGCAATTATGCAAAAAGAGTGATAAAAACTCATACCTGCATGACTGTCGATAATAAATTTTATACTACCTGAAAATATTATGGCAGTAGAATCTTTCATGCTTCTTTTATCAAACTTATAACCAACACTTCAGCTGTCTGTTTCTTCACTCCTTATGCAACAATATTACCAACAACACTTGCAAACATGCAAGCATTCTTTCCTCTGGCTGACCCAACAAGCCATAACATACTTGCTGCCACATAAATTGCAACAACTTCTTTCCTATGTGCAACTTTTCCTTTCTGATCCCAGAAGTCTTCAATTCTTCTCAGATTCTTGAGTCTTCTTATGCTCTCATTGTAGTGACTGTACATGATTATTTCTTCCCTGAGCACTTTCGACACAGTTCCCCTACTTCAGCGGGGTCTTTTGAACTCCCGGTCAAAGGATCTTTCAATATTCTGAGTCGAATTGACTCTTCGGGCTCATGATTGAACCCAAAACAATTATACACAGGCCCCCATTTCTCCCATGTGCAGGTCCTGACAGACTCACAGGCTTATGCCTACGCGCTTCCAAAACTCCAAGTTTCAGGCGCTAGCCCCTTTTTCATTATCCCTTTCCTTCATAAGACCGTGAGCTATGACCTCACATAAGTGTGTGATTGCGGGCGCGGGAAAGAGTGTTTTTAGACCAACCCTCTTTTCTCCCCGCAATTCACCTCCAGCTACCACATATCACTTTGTTAAAACCGTGGTATAAATTACAGCCCAATCTCATATTTTTACATCCAAGAAATTTATGGCCCTGCAATTCTTCCCGGCCATCGATTTCTCACTTTCAGCAATGATCCATGATCAACGACTGCTATCTATCCTTTACCTGCCTCTGGCCAACTATCCAATCAACGACCTTTTCTCCTTTCATGCATGATCTCAGATCTCCACGATCTATCGACACGTAGCACCCTTCCAAACCAACGACTACGATTGGTTCCGACTCTCCGATCCTCAGGAGTTTCAACTCTCAACTATCTGTTTTTCCCCTATGGAAATATTTTGGAGTGGAAGATCTAATGAAACCTATCCTCAACAATTGGATGGTTCTAATGAACTCTGGCTCTTTATGACCAAGACCAGATCAATGGTCCTTCAACCTCCTTTTTGATCAACGATTGAGATCTCCTTCGTGACTTTGGTACTTTCATCCTCTCCTTTCCTACAGAGTTCTTCGTACCCATAATTCCATATCTGGCGCCATGCGTCCACTTTCAGGTCAATGACCAAGATTTAATTTGACTGTTTCTGCTCCTCCTTGCCCACAAACTTTTGAAGTTGTGGATCTTATGCCACCTTTCCTCCTTGATGATGGACGGTCCCAAATCACTTCGGGACTTTGGGACTTTGAAAAGTCCACTTCTCCTATGCACACTAGGGTTAAGTATCGTGCACTTACCTTTGGATCCAATGATTGATGGTCCTTCGTGCTTATACCTAGTGGATGGGATTCGTTCCTCTCCTCTACACTTCCTTTGGTCTACTGGACACTAATCTAATAGTTCAAGATCCTTCCCACAACTGATATGAAGGTTGTTTTCACTCCTCCTCCTAATCTTTTGAATTCTTCTACCTTGGAATATTTGTCAGTGTTCAAAGGCTTCAACCTTTGACCTTTCTCCTGCGAGTCCGCCTCTTGGATCTCGTCTTCGCTCTCGTAAGCGTTATCTCTTCTGAGATTTAGGAATTAGAATGATTCCATCTCCCATGCACTCCTTGTGTCATATCTTCTGATCTTTTCCATTTACTCAGTCTCCTAAGGGTCTCATCCCTTATGTTTCCTTTCAAAGGAAAAATTCGTGCCCTTCTGACAACTTTATGCTCAAAGCACACCTTGCTGAGATTTTTCTACAGAGTGTTCAGTAGCTCTGTGAGTATCTTCCTATGATACTCTTCTCCCTAAAATCGATAAATATTTCTCTCTGTGCACACTTGCACTCGCTTGATTCCCACATAGAAGATCCCTACAGAGTTCTTAGTGACTCTTTCTCTCTCTGAACTCAACACATAGTT
This sequence comes from Picea engelmannii, assembly GCA_009831015.1. NCBI lineage: Eukaryota > Viridiplantae > Streptophyta > Pinopsida > Pinales > Pinaceae > Picea > Picea engelmannii. Next base: position 1,143,294 of record ML780962.1, read on the forward strand.
CTTCATGTGCACTCCTTGCACCACTGCTGATGAAGGTTCAATGGTATCTCTCCAGAGCTTCTTTGAGGTTAACTTACCTCTGTCAATGCACTCCTTGCAGACAATGTGCACTACTTTCACTCGAAAACTCAAAGAAGAGAAACAATTTTAACTTATTCAATACTTCACCAGTTTACGCATTCAGACCAATCTGATTTATGAAAACATTCAGATTTCATTTTCTTTCCTAGCTCTTCTCTGCTCTGTAATAATTTTTGGGCACTATCTACTTTCTCTCAATCCTCAATCCATGTGATCACAGGCCATGACCAAGCATTAGATCACTAGGTGCTTACTCCAGTCTTCAGCCTTCAACTTCATGAGATTTCAAAGCACCACACAACAATCTCTCAGAGTTCCATATTACTGAACTCATGAAGTAGGGTAGATCAACTTTCCACGTCTACTCAGCATCTGATGAATGACACTTACTATGTAACCTCAGGTGTCTGAGTTCCAAAAATTTGAAGCTTCATGACTTCGGAGGATTTTACATCCGCGCATCCAAATTGTGAATCTCTGAAAATTCTCAATCACCTTTGGTGACATCATTACATCACATCACTTAACATTTTCCAATTGCAGGGGCATGCAATGTTAGTTTGGATTAACTCACCTTTCATCCCTCAATTTTCCTAACGCTGACACGTAACCCTTAGGTAAAACTGTAGTTTGGATTACAGGACTTCCTTGGATAATTAAATTTCGTGCAACTTGGGTTCCCGCAATGTCTTTTGGCCATTAATATTGATGTATCATTATCAACACCACTATGGGTCCCCCGACCTTTAACTACATTACATAACCTTGGGCACCACTAACCCTACTCATACAGGATTCTACATGGTGGAATACTAGCGACTGACTCATGGCCCAATCAGATGGGTGTCACATGTCACTTTCCATATGGAATTTCAAACTTCCACGAGTTCAGAACCCATTGACACGTGGCACACATCCCATGTGTCCACGTCACCTCTAGGTGGCCTCATCATGACTCACCACTTCGGCTCTTTGGGCTTTGGAGATTCGGACTTCTCTCTTATTTTGTATCAACTTCACTAAAGTCATGAAGTCCGAAGGGCTTACAGGTTAAGCCTTCTTCATCTTCCCTAGATATGACGTTTGTAAGGGATTTCCCTTCCTTCCAAACATATCCTACAGTGCAAAATAGACTCTGTTACTATACAGATTTCCAAAGGAATTCATAGATAACTGCCTCATAACATTACCATATATGACAGTCGTGAAGGATTCTCCTTCTCCTGAACAGATCCTAAGGTCCACATTACTCTGCATCCCAACACCACTTCTGTCGTGGTTTTACGACATCGTTACTCCTCCTGATCTTCGTAACACGGACAAGATAACCTCTTGGCACTCAGGAACGTTCTGAGGTTCGAAATTGGTCCTCCAGACACAATTTCCTCTTGAAACCTTAGGTCTAATGACCACTTATCCATCCCATTTAGGCTTAGTGTTTGAAACCATGGGTCTAAACTAGAATTTTGTCTACTTCGAAAACAATTCTTTCTGAAATTTTTGCTTCATTTTCCACTAACATGGCCCATCTAGGCTCAATGTTGAAAACCTTGACTCTGATACCAATTTGTAATGTCCCCAACCACCAACAAGTTGGACAACATTACCAACACAACCTTAACTTAGCCTTTAAATCTATGATACCAATTTGTAACATCCCCAGCCATCAACAGGCCTGGGCAAAGCCACTACTCAGCTCTAACTTAGCTGCGATACCAAAATGTAACATCCCCAACCCTCCATAGAGACCGAGAAATGCCACTACTGTGGAATATTCACATATAAATATAATATGCATTAAATCAAATTAACACATTTTAACATAGATTTATTGTTACCATTCATATTTAAAAAGAATTAACATCAATTCATACATGCAACAAAATACATGATAACATTCCAACATTATGAATAACATAAAATTAAGGAGATAAATTATACTTATCTTTCAACTAGAATAACACCACTAACTACGTGCAGACCTTCCATGAACCTCCCAGCCATAGACTGCACTGCTCATCACTCTCAACAGTAGGTCACCCCCAAGATGGGACTAAGATCTATCGGGCAAGGGAATCCTAGGCTAGGCAAGGTCAACAGGAAAAAATAGAGTTTATGAGGATGGATTCTCTCCCAGGAGCCACTTATTCCCACTTCTCATAGACTCTCATTCCCCACATGCTTATCCCACCCCAAGAGTATACACCTTCATTGTCACACTGGACAGTCCTTCGGATGATAAACCTCCCTTGCCTTGGGCTTCAACAATAGGTCGGACCATAATTATCTTAGATCTGTGGCAGCTATAGGACCCCTTCCAGGAGTTCTCATTTCCTCTGTGCACTCTCTCACCCGGAGAGAGTCACTCACAAGCCAAACAACCTGCCTCTTCAACCACAACCACCTCCCTCACCTGCAGAGAGTGTTGCACACAAGCCTGACAACTTGTTTCTTCAGCTTCATTCCAGCACAAGGAGGACAACAGTAAAGCTCAGAAAGGAATAGATGATGGTATCCAATCACACTTAGACAAGGTACTGTGTGGACACAAGAACTGACAGTTATAACACACATGGCATAGAAAATTACGGTATGCTCAGGTTTTAAAGAAGACAACAACCCAAAAATTTAAGCACGAACTCGAATTTTTAGTGTGGATAAATTGGGTTCATAGTACACACAGGAGACACAGCTTAGTCCACATGTTTTCCACTGGTTTTCAGGGTGCGTGACAAGGATTCAATGTAGAGGTTGATGGTGGAGGCCAAATGCAGAGACCAGAAGGAATTCATGGGAATACACCAGTCGATCACAGAGGTATCATGGTTGCATGTTTCAGAGCTGTGTGAGGGTATGCAGAGATCATACGCCCACCACACATGGTTCAGACAACGAACAAAAGAATGGAGGACAAACCCCCATCACAACTCAATTATTGGGTTAAATTGCATGTTCCTGGGATGACACATGTCGCCCATGAAGTTGCATGCACTCCATAAAGTATGCATTTCGTTTTCCAGGAACTTAGGATAAAAATTTACCTTTCACACCACTTTGGAATAATAATAAATTATTATTCAAGGAATTAATCCCTCAATCTTATCCCCTCTTCCAACCTTTCAGCCCCCTCTCCCTTACCCATTCTATGGAATCGTTTTCCCCCATCACTCTTTTTTCATGGTCGGACGGCACACAACAATGTTTATATACTATATTAATGATCTGCATAACTACATATACAAAATCAGGCTTATGGCCTTTAACACCTAGGCTCTCCGGCCTAATCACCAAATAAGCCTCCTAACTTATTATAACTTGGCTCACCAGCCTAAAAAACATGTTTACAATTTATAAATACAAATGGGGCTTGTGCTTGGGGATATTTTAGGGGAACTGAACACCCAAAAACCCTGATGTAGGAAAATTGTTCCTCAATATACCAGTCTACTATTTTCCCTAGGTTGTCCATGATCTTGTCTGAAATCCTTTGAGGTGGGAAACCATAGATGGATATATGCATCGGTACCACCACGTAATGACAGATTTCATAAAATAAATCTCGGTCTTTATCCTCCCAGATCTTGGAGTGATAGTGATGTATGGGCTCGACATTGGTCGGGGTCCAGCTCCAGCTCATCAAAGGGAACGACATCATAAAACAAATGGAATCCATAATGTATGCCAACATGTAGAAAGATGCAAGTTTCCATTTAGCCTTCAATGACTGATACTCTGTGATTTCCTTGGCCAAATTGTCCGATAACATATTGGCCTAGTTGAAAGAAAAACCTTCTTCTACTTCATGCATGATTGGTACCCATGGAAACAATAAATGAGCAGAGTCCTTCATCCTGAAAATTCTACACAACATCATAGCCACATAAATCATATGGGTGTCTAATGCTATTGTGGCATATATGCCATGGGTTTCTGCTCTAAATTTCTCAGGATGTCCCCACCAGTCCTTGATCAAGTCAGGGTAGTGTTTTTCATATTGTGTGCATTCTACTTTTTCGAACTCCATTAGGAAAGATGCATTGTAACTTTATTTGAAAACTAAGGATAATTTATACATTACCCATATATGCTCTGGTCAAAAATACCTAACAACCACTTTCTATGAATTGCAGATGATCCTGGTTGCAATGACCATGTTTTCTAGAGCCCGGTCTATCATGTCGTTGTACAACATGAGCCTTGGCCACACAACTATTTTTTGTAGCTCTGATTGAGATATATCCCTTAGCTTCGTCACATGGGTTTCGGTCACGCTGTTGCCTAGATCCTCTGGGCAGTTTATCAGCTCGTATTTCAAAATATCAAACACCTGCGTCCAAGTTTTCATGGTATCTATAGCTCTCGGTGAAGTATCTGAGAGAACATTTGTGTTCAGTTTCATGCTCTCACCAACTTCTTTATCCATTTTTCATGGTGCCACGCTATTATGAGCTCAGAACTGTGTTACTTGTTACAGGGAAAAACATAAACTTCTTAGCTTGCTAAAACTTGTTGTTCTAAGGGAATGAAAATAGAATTCAAAATCCGATATCCTTATTTGTCTTAAGTGTATTGATTTGTGAATATGTTATTGACGATGCATTCATTTACTTTAATGAAAATATCTATGCAGTGATATGCAATGTATATGGAAATTATTATTGTTAATCCATTATTAATGTCATTAATATTTGGGGGTTCACGATCGAGAGCTTGGATGACTAATATTTGAATTTACCTGAACTACGATTTAGCAAAAAATTAATTGCGAGATAATCATATTTAACTAATTAATTAATCGTATTTAACTTTAATCCTTTTCGGGTTTTCCGACTTCGGGATATTTGATTATAGCTCGAGATAGGATCCTTGAAACTCAAAATCGCGACGAGGTTAATCATTGAATAATTATGTTTAACTTTATTTAACCTTGCTTAGTGTTTAAGGTATTTTGGAAGTTTGGACTTCGTGAATTTAGAGCATGATGAATGGAGAATATCCGAACTCCAAACGTGCGAAGTTATTTATTAAATTTTAATTGGGATTTATCTTTTAGGAATTTACTGTTTCATACATTGGCAAATCAACTTTATTAAATTTTCGACAGGCCACTACCCATAGTGATGTGTCAAAGCTTACTAAGGTATACGTGTATGATAACTGACATTTTTTCGAACACTCTTCGGGTATTGGGGCTTTGAAGTTGCGACGTGGAAAAACGCCCAAAGCGTGAAAATCCAAAGTACGAAACTCCAAAGTAAGAAACTCTGAATCAGTTTCTAGTGGATTTACCTTTTAATAATCAGGCAGCTCCAAAAACTCGGGGAAAAAGGAATCCTTTGATCAATGGGGGAAATTAATCGATGGTGGACCTCGTGTGCGCCTTAAGGCTAAAAAAAAATAAAATTGATTTATCATTTGGAAACCGACTTCTGAGATAAAGTAAAAGGATAGGGTAAATCTTCAGGCTTATAATCTTAAATGTGTTCCAACACATATGAAGATGTGCTTCGAGATCTCATAGTAGTCCTTGAGGTCACAGGGCTCACCACTAATATTGTAGAAGATCTCGGGAAGGTGCACCATGCTCAAAACCAAGAACCCAAGAAAGATATTTGAAAATATCCTCCTCATGAAGACAAAGTGTTGGTGTTTTCTCCTCCATTTGATGAAGTCATCCAAGATTCCATTCCTCTTGCAGAATAAGAAGAGAATGTGGTGAGTTATTTCCCTTTCCAAATTCTTGATGACGCTTTATTTCATGATTCAGAAAATGAAGAAGTGTTAGAAGAACCCTTGGATGCATTAGACCCTTCATTTTATGATAAAGGTGATGATATGATTGATCATATTGATGACTTTGTACATCTTGGGAGACATAAATGGTATGTGATTGGTCATGATGGAGATCCCATTTATGATATTGAAGGTCATTTTCAATTATGGACTTTACAACAACCATATGTGATTGTTATTGATTCTGATGTTTGGCAACAAGAACAAGAAATGATTACATATTTGTTCCAACCACCCAAGGATGACTTAATGCAATATTCTCATAATTATTTGTGATCATATATTGAGGGGTTTGATACACATTTTTTTGAGAATTTGGATTTATCCTACAAATAGGATTTTCAACTTCCTATATGCTCTGACCTTGATGAATATGAGGCCATGCTTTGCCCGGAGTAGGACTTTTGTGATGAGACTTTCCCGTGTCTTTCTTTTCCTCACTATGGCATTGAGGATGCAGCTAGGAAACCTATTCCTTTTCCCAAGTTGTCTCCGAGGAAAAAATATTTCTTAGAATTCAAGGGTAGTTTGGATGCTTTAAGAAGAATTTTGACATCTTGCTCTTTCAGCCTCCCCTAGAGTAATTATCAGTCATATTCTATATTTGTGTCCATCCCTTCTTATGTATTGGGGAGTGATGAGACCCAGGGTAGTCAAACTTCAGATTCTTTGAGGAAGCCTCAAAATTATTCATCTTATCACAATCCTATTCAGAGGTGGTTTGAGCATTCATGTGGAAATGTGACTTGGCATAACCTTGTCCCTCCCTCCCACCTCCATTGGTTAGATTTTATGATTATGTATGATATAATGGTTTCTCTAACTCATGTTCTTTTTGTGCTTGATTTATCTTTAGTTTTGGTTACGATGGATCTCATGGGTAGATGTTCTCATACGATGCTAGGATGGTTTTGTTGGCTATATGATTATACATAGCATTTGAACTAACATAGATTAGAGTAGGTAGTTTAGGAATTTGCATTATGCATATCATTTATATATATGTTGCATATCACATGTCATTCTAGTACAATTTGAATTTTCCTTGGATTTACATACAAATTTATGATTTATGTATTGTCTTTCTTTCATCCTTGCATCTTTGTATGTTGCATTTGTATGATTTTCATACTCATGTTGATATGTTAGAATAAATTATCAGAAAAATTTTCTTTCTTAGTTTTTCTTTATATTTTGGTAGTTATTATTTTCCATATGAACAAGGGGTGAGTTACACAACCCCTTAGATTTAAACAATTTTCTTG
>ML780963.1:0-21997 GCA_009831015.1 Picea engelmannii
TGATTTGGATTTGACATCCAAAGTGCATGCCTTGAAGATGTGGAGACACTACCTCATGGGGAAAAGGTTCGAGTTGAGGACAGATCATAATGGTCTAAAATATTTATTTGGACATCCAACTCTAAATGCCAGACAAAGCAAGTGGTTAGAGTTTCTCAGTGAGTATGACTTTGATATAAAGCATATCAAAGGGAAAGAGATCAGGGTAGTTGATGCACTTAGCAGGAGAGTGCATGAGTTGCATGCTACAACCATTAGTATGTACCAAACAAATTTGAAGGACATAATATTGGAGGCTGCAAAATCAGATTTACAGTACATGGAAATAATAACAAAATTATAACAAGGCAATTTGCAATAGAAAGTCGATGATTACAAGCTGGGAGATGATGAAGTTCTCATGTACAGAGGCATAATTTATGTGCCAAATTCCCAGCAATTGAGAAGTATGAAATTGAAAGAAATGCATAATGTACCTTATGTTGGACACCCATGGTATCAGAAAACTATTGCAGTTGTCAAGAGCCAATATTATTGGCCATGCATGAAGAAGGAAGTTGTTGAGTTTATTGTCAAATGTTTGGATTGTCAAAAGGTAAAGGTTGAGCATAGACACCCAACTAGGTTGCTACAACCACTACCCATTCCTGAGTGGAAATGGGAAATTGTAACAATGGATTTCATCACCAAACTGCCCAGAACAAACAAGCAGCATGATTCTATCATGGTAGTGGTGGACAAGCTTACCAAAGCTGCCCATTTCATTCCAGCGAAGCTCACTCACAAGGCAACTAATGTTGTTGATATTTATATGAAGGAAATTGCTCGATTGCATGGTATTCCCAAGACAATTATGTCTGACAAAGATCCAAAATTTACCTCAAAATTTTGGAAAGTATTATTTAAAGGTTTTAGAACAAATTTGAATTTGAGCACAACTTATCATCTAGAATCTTATGGGCAAACAGAGAGGGTGAATCAAGTGATCAAGGATATGTTGAGGATGTATGTGATGGATAAACCAACAAAATGAGAAGACTACCTACACCTGGTAGAGTTTGCTTACAACAATGGGTACCAAGTATCTCGAAAGATGAACCCATTTGAGGCACTTTATGGCAGAAAGTGCAACACACCAGTAAGTTGGGACAACCCAGTAGACACAACAATGGTTGGGACATAATTGCTCAGGGAAATGGAAGAGAAAATGTTGAAAATTAAACAGAATTTGAAGGTTGCTCAAGATAGGCAGAAAAGTTATGCTGACAAGGGCAGAACTCACGGGAATTTAAAGTGGGTGATCATGTATTCTTGAAAGTGAAGGCCAACAGAAGTTCCCTGAAGTTGGGAAATTGTTCAAAGTTGGCAACTCATTTTTGTGTGCCATTTGAAATCTTAGAGAGGATTGGACCTGTGGAATATATGCTTGCATTGCCTGCATCCATGTCTATTCACAATGTATTCCATGTATCATTGCTCAAAAAGTATACACCTGATGCTAATCATGTTATTGATTGGAATGTGATTCAGGTGGAGCAAGAAGGCGCTTTTCAGGTGCATCCAGGGTGCATTCTAGACCGGCAGATCAAGTAGCTCCGAAATCGAGCCATAGAGCTAGTAAAGTTCCAATGGACCTAGTACAGTCCTGAGGATGCAACTTGGGAGTACAAGGATGTTATGCAAGCAGAATACCCGCATCATTTTTAGGGTTTTTGAACTTTTGGTTGTATATGTATATATATAATGCACTGAGGACAGTGCATAAAATAAGGGGAGGGGGGTGTAACACCCCAAGACCGAGCCCCGATTGTAAATGTGAATACACTTTATAGGCTAGTGAGCCAGGTTATTATAAGTCAGGAAGCTTATTTGATGATTAGGCCAAAGAGCCTAGATGTTAAAAGGCCAGTGAGCCTAATTTTGTATATGTAAACACTCATATCATTAATATAATACATCATTGTGTGTAGACCGACCACAATAAAAGAGTATGGGGGGATAAACTCCACTAGGAAGGGAAGGGGAGAGCAATGAGACTAGGAAAAAGGGGCTAATATTGAGGGCTTAACTCCAAGCGAATATTATATTATTATTTCCTAAAGACTATGCTGAGGATAATTATTTTATCCTAAGTCTCATGGAAAAGAGAATGAATTACAAGTGGGGAGAAATGAGCTCCTTGAGAGCCATGTGTCATCAAGGGCGCATGCAGATTTATGTGGACGATTTTCCCATTCACGGGGGCATTCTTCCCACTCATGGAACCATTCACGCACTCGGCCATTCTCTCCATCGTTGAACGTCGGCATCATTCATGTACCTCTGGAACCTGCAAGCACTCCTAGAGCTACCTTGTACTTCCTGTTATTAGTAGTAAACCATATCCCTCCTGGGAGGCACATCGCACCCATACCTACTCGAATCAGTGATGTACCTTTCTGTTATGAGTTGTGCCTATGCCAAACTCGAAGGTTGTTGTTTTTGACCATGACCCATACATTTCCTGTTATGTGCAACGCCTTGTTCCTTACCTGGGCGTGGTTGTTGCCACCACCTGTTCCATATTTTGTTTTCTTTTGTTGCCTTCACCTAAGGTGGTATCTGGTTGACTAGAGCATTGGATTGAAGAAGTGGGTTGTCAGACCTGTGGGATTGAAGAGGCAGTTTGTCAGACCTGTGAGCAACTCTCTCCATGTGAGGGAACTGTTGGGAATTGAATTCATGAAGGAGCCCAACTACAGTTACAGTGCTCTGAGACTTCTTGTCCAACCTGTTGTTAAAGCCCTGGAAGGGAAGTGGTGCAGTTGAAGGACTATTGAGTAGAGAAAGGGCACATTTTCCTAGGGTGGGCCATGCATGTGGGGAATGAGAGGTTGTAGGCTGGTAGTTTGAGTTGGTTCCTAGGATATTGTTGTCTGTATTATCTCAGCTTAGCTAGGAATCCCTTTACCCAAGTAGAGTTTAGTCCAAGATCAGGGGTGACCCACTGCTGAGATCTTTGAGCAGTGTGGTCTAAGATTGGGAGGTTCGTGAAAGGTATGAACACAGTTGGTGGTCTTCTATAAAAGATAAGTATCAATTATGTGTCCAATTTCATGATGTGTATTTGTACATGTCTTTATAATTATGAGTATCGCCTCTGTATGTTGTATGTATAGGCTTACTGTTATTTCCACATGATTCTATGCATTAACATAATGCATTTGTCTGTATTAAATTTGTATAAATGTATACAATAGAAATGAAGAATTGTTACGTGGCATAGCCCAGCGGCCTAAAGTTGGGGATGCTACAATTTGGTTTCAAAGCTTAGTAAGAGTTTGTTATGGAGTAGCATGGCTTAGCCTGGAAGGATGGGGATGTTACAACATACATTCTAAGTATGTTCTCAAATATCTTGATAGTCCTCTACATTTTGCCATGTGACTCTGGATGATACGTTGTGCTAAGATTTAAATCCGTCCCAAAGCCTTTGAACAAACCTCTCCAAAAATTTGAATTAAACTTTGGATCTTTATCTGAAACTATTATCTTAGGCACTCCATGTAACCTGGAAACTTCCTTTATGAAAATCTCTGCAATATTTATTGCCTTATGAGTGGTCTTCACTGGAATAAAATGTGTTGCTTTAGTTAATTTATCCACCACCATGATGGAATCATGTTGCTTCATTGTTCTGGGCAAATTTGTGATAAAATCAACCGTAACTACTTCCCATTTCCATTCTGGAATGGGCAATGGCTGCAATAACTCAACTAGTTGGCTATGCTCAATCTTCATTTTTTGGAACTCTAGACATCTGGCTATGTAATTAGCCAATTCTTTCTTCATTCTCGGCCAAAAGTATTGGCTACTTACTGCTGCAATTGTCTTTTGATATCCTGGGTTTCCATCATACGATGCATTATGTATTTCCTTCAGAACTGTGTTTTTCAACTCACTATAATTCGACACATACACCTTTCCTTTGTACCTGGGAATCCCATATTCCTTCAACTCATAACAATTAAATTTTTGTAGTATACCTAGGGAGGTAATATGGGGTACCTGGGGAGGTATCGAATGGGAATGTGGTTATGTATATTCAATGTAAGGTGGACTGGGTCCACTATATTATTAAATAAGACCCATTATGGTAGTTAGATACAATAAATGTGAGAAGACTCTCTAGAAGGTTCCTAGGAGATAGAGAGAGCTATATAAAGAAGTGTAAGCAATGTATTGAAGCATAGTGAAGAATATTGTCATTATAACGAGCAAGTATTGCTTGAGGAGTTCATTCCTTCCATAAGGAATAATATATGGTGTTACCCTACCTCAAGGGTTTTCTCTATTTCTTGTGTTCAATATCTGGTGAATGGTTTGGTGTTTATTATTGGTTTATTGCTGAAGTATATTTGCAAATCTATTTAGGTACTTAACCATTTCTCATGAAAATTTCCTTGTTGTAATGTTTCTTTTAATTTCACATATTGTTGATTTGAATTTGTTGTTGCAATAATTTGATCTTTCAAATCTGTCCTATACATGTTGATGGTTGTCACATGCACTTCATGAGCTCTCATGTTGAGTGCATCAACCACTTGATTTTCTTTGCCTTTTATATGCTTAATTTCAAAGTCATAATCACTCAGAAATTCTGGCCATCTAGTTTGTCTAACATTTAGTGTTGGTTGTCCAAACAAATGTTTAAGACCACAGTGGTCTATTCTTAGCTCGAATTTCTTACCCATAAGGTAATGCCTCCACATTTTTAATGCATGTACAATAGTTGGTAACTCTAGATAATGTGTGGCATAATTTCTCTAATGTTCTTTTAGTTTTCTAGACTCACAACATACCACATGATCCTTTTGACTAAGAACTCCACGAAGCCCTTCTTTGCATGCATCACTATACACAACAAGATCTTCATCCGGGTCTTCAATCTTCAATATTGGTGCACTTGTCAAGATGTCTTTCGGCTTTTGAAATGTCTCTTCACACTTGAAAGTCCATTCAAATTTCACTCCCTTCTTTTGCAAAGAAGTGATTGGACTTGCAATTTTGAAAAACCTTTTATGAACCTTCAGTAATAACCAACAAGACCCATGAATGATCCAACTTCTATCACATTCCTGGGTGTTGGCCATCCTCTAATGGCCTCTATCTTCTCAGGATCAACTTCTATCCCTTTCGTTGAAAGTATATGCCCCAAGTAGTGAATCTTCCTTTGGTAAAAGATGCACTTACTTAGCTTAGAATACAAATTATGCTCTCTTAGAACTTGCAGCACCATTCTTAAATGTTGTTCATGCTCTTCTTATGATTTAGAGTAGATCAGTATATCATCTAGGAACACAATCACAAACTTGTCCAGGTACTCCCTCAACACTCCATTCATCAAACACATAAAAATTGTTGAGGCATTTGATAGCCTAAATGGCACTACCATGAATTCATAATGCCCATATCTTGTTCTGAATATTGTCTTGTTGATGTCTTCTTCCTTTATCCTTACTTGATAATAGACTGATCTCAAGTAAATCTTCGAAAATATTCTTGCACCCTTCAACTAATCAAACAAATCATCAATTATTCACAAAGAATATGTATTCTTTATGGTGACCTTATTAAGCTTCATGTAATCAATACACAGCCTTAAGGTTCCATCCTTCTTCTTTATGAAAATAACTGAGGCTCCCCAAGGTGACACACTTGGGCGTATATAACCCTTATCCTGTAAAGTAGGGTTGTTGCAACTATTTGGAAGGTGGATGTGCTAAGAGCTAGTCCTCGAGTTTGCATAGGGTTATGATCAAAAATATAGTTGAAAAAGCACCTTTGTTGCTCGAACTTCTACAATCCGCTAAAATAAGGCTACTAAATTCCATCAACAAAACTTCTTTATGTATTGCACAAGTTGCATTTTTTGTATTCTTCCTCCAACTGCAATGGAACCAACCTGTGTGTTGCCCTTGGAAACAACTTCATATATTACTCCAATGTACTAGTCAAGATCTTTTGTAAGACTTAGATAAAAAACTATCTTGTTTAGACAACTTGAATGTTCTAGATAATGAAACAAAATTTCCAGTTCATTGAATCTAAGTACATCAAAAACTGTCATCCATGTTGAGAAAAATCAAAATTGTATGTTGATATAGCTTGGAAAATTTCATTGTGGAACAGAGGAGTGACCCTTCAATTTGGTTTTGAGGAATACATTGTTCCAATACAACTTGGTATTCATCTTCCCTACCTTTTTGGATGATTCACGTTGCTCTTTGTATTTTATTTTAATTTTTGGACCTTGTTCTGCAATTTGGTATTCCATAACTCTAGGGCTTGATTTTCTTGCTTTAGTTTCTTGATGACTGCCTGCAAATTTTTAATCTTTTGCTCTGCTGATACATCCCATGTTCCTGCTTGGCATCCAAAAAAATCTTCCTCGGATGCAAGTCTGTTGAGATCAATGGAGAGTTTGGGCTTCTTGGGCCTCATTTCATATTTGTGTTCATTTGAGGGTGATCCTTTAATAATTTCATTCGAAGATGACCTTTCAAATGCCTTCTTTTTTGCAGATTTAGATAAACTCTATATTTTATGTATATCAAATTCTAGTATGTCATACATTTTTGGAGCATATGTAGTGTCTTCCTATGAATGATAAGAGTCTATGTCAGATTGTGGTAGTTATTTCTTCCCTTTTGCAGTCTTCTTGAGAACCTCCTCAGTTACATCCTCATCTATGATGATTAAGTTATCTTTCTTGAGAGATGGTTTAAACATAGCCTTTAAATTCAGCCTTAACTTGTTTTTTGGTCTGGTCTTGAGCCTGTTGGGATAAGTTACAAACTTCTTGCCTTTTCCTCTTTTACTTTGCTTCACTTGTGGAGATTCTTCAACAGCCGTATCATTGATTTCTGCTTCAGATTTTAGTTCTTGCAATTCAATCTTTTGTTTGGCCATCCTCCTCGTATATACCTTGTCAAAACCTGTAATTTTCTATTTAGAGATAGAGGATTCAATCTCCAACTTGATTTCTTCTTCCTTCTTAAATTCCAACTTCCTTTTACTTGATCTGGTTCGTCTAGCTACAGGGGATATTTCCTTCATTTTTGCAGAACCTTTTGAAGTGTTTCCTTTCTTTGTTGAAGCCTTAGGTTTGTTTTGTTTTGTATCTTGATCATCAAGCCCCGAAGAGATTAACAACCACTTCCATGTCACTTTAACCTCTCTCAATGCATATAGAACCAACATCTTTATCATACCTCGATGAAATAAGCTTCTACGAGCAGTTACAGGATAATTGTGTACCCTTTTAAACATTTTAGTCAAACTTTTTAACAAATAAAAGGGTAAACTCATCTCTACATCTCCATTTAAATGCATAAAAAGTATGATATGGTAGCAGTGATCATATGAATATCTACCCTCACATTTTATATACTTCCTCGCTATTGCCAAAACACTCTACCATTCTCCCTTCAACCATTTCCTTGGTATCCCTTGACTCCAGTTCAAATCATGATGTTATGGGACTAAAAACTGATTCTAGGAACCACCAAGCAGTTGATTCTTTTTCCACCATCTCTCACCTGCTACTGGTAAGTGACATGTTGCCTCGATTGAATGCTATGTTACATAAATCAAGACATTCCCTACATGAGTTTTGAAACCATCGAAGTTCTGTGCAAACAACATTGAAACCTCCTCATGGTATCCTTGGAAAGTATAACAAAATTCGAGCCAACCTGCTTTGATGAATTTTTGCATAATCTCAGCATATACTTCCAACAATTCGCCCCCTATCGGTTCCAAACGATTAACCATACCACTTTTCTTTGGTGCCATTACTTTGACTTTGATCTATGTTAACTTGTAGAAACTAGGGTTCCATTTTGATGGATTTTAGAACTTTCCTGCACAGGTAAGTGGTATAGAGAGGTTTCCTCCGCTGCAAAATGATTTTAGGGTTGTAACAAATTCAAAATTGTATCTTTAGATGCTCTAGATCGTGTCCAAACCCCAGTTTTGGTGGATGTACTAACGAATGTACACTTGTGTTTATTAAAATGTGCCCTTGTATCGAATCATCATTTAAACAAAAGTTATCACTAATGCATGATTCTCTACACGATCTTTTGAACGATCTTTGACTGCTAACACGATTTTCGGGACAAAACATGTTTAAATCAATGATGAAAACAGGTGCTACAAGAATGGTGACATTCTTGTAGTGACTTTGTCTCTTTCCTAAACTTTGGATAAAATTCAAATTTTGCCTCCAAATCTGATATAAGACCCTGGAATTGTCTAAAATTCAATTCTATATTACCAATAACACATGCAAAAAAGTTCAAACAAAGTAAAAACACACCACAAAGTAATAAAGAGATAAGTATAGGAAACCTCAAAAAACAAAGCATGGTAAAACATGGTTTTTTGAAAATGGGAAGTCGTGAACAAGTTCAAGGACTAACATCGACTCCTTCTGGGGGTAATGTTTTATGATAAAACATTAAGAACTATATAGACCAATGCCTTCCTTTCTCACTTTATTGGTTTTGAATATCCACCCTTTTTTTGTTTCCAACTACTCTAACCCCTGCTTTATTTCATATCAATCTTGCATACTGAAATATCAAAAGAAAGAACTAATTGTAGACTAGTGTCTCCTTTGGGCTTGGAGTCTTTACTTTCTCTACTTAAACACACCAAATCAACTGAAAACTATGTACAAACTGAAACATTATGGTTGCTAACAAAGTAGTGTTTCAAAAATCCCCCATTTACTAGGCCACCAATGATTTCAGTATCATCCAAATTATGCAAGAGGAAAGTATTGTTATCCAACACCTTGGCTATTTTGAAAGGACCAAACCATAAATTGACAAACTTACCATGCTTGGATTTGTCCTCTCTTCTAGCATCCCACCTCAGCACAATATCTCCTACTTTAAAACTATCCTTTTTGGTCTTTTTATCAAATATTGCCTTGACCTTGCTCTGATAGGCTTCATATTCCTCATTCAACTTTTCTCTTTTCTGTTGAACTTCAATTATCTAAAAAATTCTCCTTTGAATGTCATTTGGTTCTTCCAACTCTTCTTGCAGAAATTTTAATACTGGCAAACTGAGTTGAGTTGGAAGGATGGCATATGTCCCATAGACCAACTAAAAAGGAGAGGTTCCAATTAATTTTTTAGTGTTGATCCTATCAGCCCATAAAGCAAACTTCAGTTTGGAGTCCCATGACCTTTTATTTTATGTTAACAATTTCTTCATGATTCTGACAAGACTTTTGTTGGAAGACTCTTCTAATCCATTACCTCGAGGGTAATATGGGGTGGAGTGTGACAACTTAATATAGTATTTTCCACAAAATTCAACAATGGAAGCAAACATGGAAGCTAGTTATATGTAACTAGCTTCATGGGACATCCAAACCTCGAGAAAATATTTCCTTCTAGAAAGCTCATGATGACTTTGTCTGTTGCATTTCTTGTAGGGACAACCTCAATCCATTTTGTAAAATAATCAGTAGCTGTGAGTATCCATTTATGCTTCCCAAAAGAGGGTGGGTGGATTTCTCCAATGAAATCCATGCCCCACTGCTGAAAAGGTCCATTTTCAATTATAGGTTTCAAAGACAGGGATAGAAGTTGTTGCTTTCCTGCAAACTTTTGGCATTGTTCACATGCTCTAACCTAGGCAAATACATCAGAAAATAATACAAGCCAGTAGTAACCTGCCCTTAGGATCTTGAAGGCTGTAGCTTTTTAGTGATGGTGTCCTCCACAAAAACCTTTATGAAATTCGGTCAGAATCTGCTTGCTTTCTTCATCATCGACACATTTTAATAGAACTCCATTAGGATATCTCCAAAACAATTATTGATAAACTATGCAATACTTCACAGTTTTGAGCTTCAAATATCTGACCTTAGACTTGTCAAAATTGAGAGGAGTTTGAAGATTTTGCAAAAAGTAAACAATTTCTTTATACCAAGATGACGAAAGGTATTTGTCCATTACATGTAAGCATGCTCCTTTAGCCTGCAATGTTGATTTATTTGATTGACTAAAAATGTGATGCAATCCAAGAACTTTATAATTTGAGTCAACAAGAAACTTTGCAAGACCCTGTCCTTTGATTAGCTTGGTAGGTTTTATGACCTATCCCTTGATTGGCTTGGTAGGTTTTATGACAAAATTGTATTCCAAAAGCTTGGTCATCCATTTCCCCCTATTTCCTTCACTGTCTAGTTGAACAATAATTTCTTTCACAACATTGTTTTGAACATAAGCGATTATTTCAAAGTGTAAAACATAAACCATGAAGGATTTCAATGCCTTAAGCAAGGCACAAGCCTGCTTTTCCATAATGTCATACTTTAGTTTTGCATCTCTAAAAGCCTTACTAAAGAAAGAAATAGGTTGCTCATATCCTTTGTCATTTCTCTGCAACTGAACAACAACAATGGTATCTTCAGATGCAAATGAGAAAATCAGAAATTCTTCAGAATAATTAGGACTGATGAGGACAAGAGCTTCAATTGGAGCTCGTTTTATCCTCTCAAATGAAGACTTTGCTTTTGGTGTCCATTTAATTTATGCATTTTATTTCAACATATTGGTAATGAGATTGATGATCTCGGCAAAATTGGGTATGAATCTCCTTAAAAAAATTATTCTCCCTATGAAGGACTATATAGCCTTTTGGTTTGTTGGGATGTTAATCTTTTGAATAGCCTCTACCCTTTCAAGATCTATCTTGATTCCTCTTGCAGACACAATATGACCTAAGAGCTTGCCTTCATGCATGGAAAAGTGAGATTTCTTTGGGTTTAAAGATATGCCATACCTTATGCACTTTTTAAATGTTTGTTTGAGGTGATGCAAGTGTTCTTCATCGGAGTTTGAGAAAACAGTAATATCATCAAGATAAATGACCATGAATTTGTCTTTTTCTCCCACAAATGCAATGTCCATGGTCCTCTGAAAAGTGGCCCATGTGTTCATCAAACCAAAGGGCATCTTGTCATACATGAAAGTGCCCCAAGGAATAGTGAAGGAAGTCTTATTCTTGTCTTTTTCAAAAATTGATATCTAATTATATCCAGAGTATCCATCCAACATGGAAATTCTTTGAGCACCCACTACACCCACTACTTTCTGCAGAATATGATCCATCTTGGGTAATGGACAGTTGTCCTTCAAAGAACATTTGTTCATATTTCTAAAATCTATACACAACCTTATTTCACCATTATTTTCCTGACAGGTACAAGATTGCCCACCCACTCTGAGTATCTGAGAGGTACTATAATATTTGCATCAAGCAATTTTTTCACTTCTTTTTCAATAATGGGCATCAAAATAGGGTTGAATTGTCTCATTTTCCCTCTAAAAGGTTTAGAACATGCTTTGAGAGGAATCTTATGCTGAATAATTTCCGTGTCAAAAAACTTGAGGTCTTCATATGACCAAGCAAAAACATCAACAAATTCCTTCATGAGATTTACATACCTGCTCCTTTGTTCTTCAGACAATGCTTTGGAGAGTTTTATAATTTTAGGATTGGTATCAGTGCCAATATTACAGTCAACAATGTCCTTTTCTTGGTTTTGAATTAAATATTTCTTGGAGACATCATTATTGTCAAAGAGCCTTTCAAGGGGTACCAAACCCTTTGGAATGTGGTTTGTCTTCAATTCTACAATCTTATGACCTGCAGTTTTATCCTGAAGAGGGACATCAATTTGAATTTTTGTATCATCATCCTCATTTTCCTGATCAATAGAGATTGCAGAAAATTCATCAATGGTTTCTAAAAACCTCTTCAATTCCTGGTCGTCATTGAAAACCTGCCAATATTTGATGTTATCTGGGATGGAAGGCCTATGCCTTACTTCAATTTCATATCTCAGATCCAAAAACATAGGAGTATTGAAATTACTAGCTGCCAAGGCTAAAGAATTTGCTTGTTGGTTCAGACTTCTCTGGAAAAAAGCTATATCAAAAGCTAGAAAGAAGTTTTCAACAAGGTCCCATACCTCAGTTTTGTACTGCCTCAACCTTTGGTGCTTTGTCTGATACATATGCTTGATTTGATGAATAATTAATTTTGAATCTCCAATAACAACAATTGTATCAATTCCCATATCCTTTGCAACTCTTAATCCCAACAATAAGGCCTCATATTTTGCAATATTGTTGGTGGTGTCAAATTCTAATTTATATGACAGAGGTATGACTTCCTTGGCAGGGGAAATGAATACAACCCCAACACCAGATCCTTCTTTTGAACAAGAACCAACAAAGAACATCTTCCACACTGCATGTTCCACATCCTTTACTTGGTTATCCACGGATCTAACTGCTAATGGTTCAAAAACATCATCACTGATATGAAATATGGATGATCCAATTTCATCCTCAACTGCATAGATGGGGTGATTTCCTGAATTTTCATGATCACTTACAAGATAGGATAGTCTGACTTCCTTGTACAACCTTCGATGTTCTCCTCCAAATATAGGTATAATAGCATATGTAAGGTCCATCTATAAGGATCATCCTAACTTCTTAGCCCAAGATCTGGATAACATCGTGCCAAATTTAGGTGGTATATCAACCACTACCACATCCATAACAACACTCTTCATATGTAGTTGGGAGAAGGTAACAACCGGATATTTGATAACCCCTAGACATTTAACTTTTTCAAAATCAAAGGAATGGAGATCTTAGTAGGTTTTTGTAATGTCAAGTCCTAATTCATCCATGACTACCTTAGGCATAACATTGTGCGAGGCTCCAAAGTCCATAAGGTAGTTGTGCAAAATGTTCTCATGAATGTTCAGGGATATGTAAAATGGAGTTAAAGCATCAAATCTATTTTCAATATGAGTTCCTACAGTGATGGAAGGATTTTCATCTTCCAATTTTATTGTATCTGAAGACATGATAGAGGCGGGAGGCTGCATAAATTCAAGATTAATTTTTTAAAAGACTCATTTTTCATTAGTTCCACCAAAGGTACATGAATTTTTATCTTATTAATTTCATGTTCCAAATTAAAAGGAACAAGTTGTTTTTTTGTTTCCTTCACCTCTAGGGAAGCAACCTTGATGGGTTACTAAGGCTGATCTGATTTGTTCCATGACTCTTTAGTTGGACCCTGCTTGGCTAAGACTTTAGCCTTTTTATTTTGAACTAGTGTATTTGCCTAAGATCCATCTGATCTAGGCCTTATATCATATTTCTTTTTAGGCTCGTTCTGAAAAAATTCTTCTTCTTCACCATTGCCAAACTAACTCGATATCAAAGAATCTTCATAATCCTATTGAGTTAAATGAGTAGAAGGAAGTTCAACATCAGTTAAAAGGACTGTTGAATTTTCTTCAATCTCATCATTTTCTTCTGCCTCTTCAACTGCATTATTCTGAAAAGGTGGTAAAATCCTTTGATCATCTTGATTCCTTCTCTCCCTCTACATAACCTGAGGAGCATTATGTGGTCTTCTAAACTGATTAGGGCTTCTATTCCCCCCTTATTGAACATGTTTGTTTGGTTTCTTAGTCTCTAGTTTCAGTCTGACAAGCTCTGATGTCGGAGTTTGTAACATCTTAACCATCTCATCAATCTTTGAGTCTAATGTTGCTGCATGAGAGGAAGATGGAACATCTTCTTTCCACTTCTTTTTATCTCTGTCAGATCTTGTCTTTAACCTTTCTGCTACCAAAATATTTGATTCCACTTCAATGGCTACCTCCTGCATCAAACTCAATGCAACATATCTTCTTTCTCTTAACAAAAGAGAAAAATTTGCATCAAAGGCATTAGCAAATGTAATTTTTGCAGAAGTCTCTGTAGGTTTGATTTCATTAGGGATTTTACCGTACATTTTGTTAAATATTTTGGTAAAATCTAAAACAAATTCACCATTCCCTTTTCAAAGCCCCAAATTCAGTAATATAATACAAGTAGTCCTTTTTGTCTCCCCACTGTATCATAAAATTGTCATCTAATGCATCAATATCGGTAATAGAATTTGCAAGGAGACCTATGAATCACTTCCTTACCTCCCCATCCAAACTTTGTACAAATAATCTCATCCAAACATTTGCGTGTTCAACATTCAAATTGTTTGCAAAGCTATAAAAAGATGCCAACTCTTCTTTAGTTGTGACCTCTCCTTCTCCATTAAACCTAGGCACATATTTCATATAGTCTCCAACTGGGAAAGCATATAAAACTTGGGGCAACACCAGGGGTGCATACCTAGCAGCTATGATAGCATCCATTCTATTGACAACCATGGTGTGAACAACTGGAGTAGGAGATTTAGGAGGAGAGGATGGTTGCGAAGTATGAGGTGAAGGTGGAGTATGAACCTTAGAAGGTGATTAAGGTTGAGAATGGGTCTTTGGGGACTCTAATAATCCTTCAATAGCCAAAATATTATTGAAAACTTGAATTTCAGCTTTAATTCTCTGAGAAGTGCAAATCTGAGATAAGGATGAAAATAATATCTGATCAATCACTTCTTTGGTATGTGCAAGAAAATTGCTTATGGCTTTAGATGTGAATAGCATATCTTCCTCTTCTCCTTTGATCAGTTCATAAAATACTCTCAATTGTTCCACTGCCAAATCATTAAAGGAAATTGTTGCAGGTAGAACTACTTATGAAGGCTGGATAACCGATTTTTCTTCAATCACAGGTACTAACTCTTCTTTAGGAACAACAATGGGTATTTGGAAAACATAAATTGTTTCTTCAAAAGAAGGGGATTTACCTTTGGAAGATGAATATTGGCCTGGAGTATCTCTGGATTTTCTTAATATTTTTTCAGGATTTGATACTGTTGGAGTTGGATTAGGATCTGGGTTGGATCTTGTCAATTTCTTTTTTGAAGATGAAGCTGATACCGAGGCTTTGGTAGGCTCAGAATTTGATCCCTTCACTTCTCTTTTAGGAGCCAGATCTTCTGCAATGGAGTCGTCGGGTGAAAAATATGCAGTCTACATGTATCCAACTCTTGTTCACCACCAAGAGTTAGTCTTTCTCAATGTCGTTCTTCCCAGGGATAGATATCTTTGTTCCTTCATCCCTGACCATAGTGAAAAAATATGTTAGTCCCTAAAGTTGTCCTTGACTACTAAGGGCAAGCTAGGGCACCTCAGTTATTGCAATGGTTTTATGTTTGTAGGTTTATTTTGGATTTTGGATTGGTTTATAGGTCAAGTAGTAAATGAAATAGGCAATTTCAATTTCTAATTACAAAAGCAAGTTCCAATCACACTTACTTAGTTAATGATATTCAATCTGATGACCTAGATAGGAAAATTTAACATGAAAGGAAATAAAACTGCAAGTTCCCAATTTGTTAACTCGCGGAGGAAAATGATGATCCTAAAAATGATTCAAAAACAAGAATGAAGTACTTAAACACAAATCTTGTAATGAGCAAGCAATCAGCAAAATCTTTATTGGCTTTCAAACATAAACAAGATATTCAAATGCTTTGCAAAGATACACATGCATTTAAGTAAGACAAGAAATAATAAAAGACAAGAAGAGATAATCTAACCATCAGATATACTTTTCCATTAAGTGTAAAATGTAATAGGTCCCAAGCATTACAATAAGAGACAGAGTATTTTATTCTCCACGAATCGAAACCCTAACTCTATCAACAAATCTCTTTTTTATGCCCAAAGTTGGTTATAATAGATCCTATAATCTAGATAAGGTCCTCCTTTAGTTTTGATTCTTGGCTAACACATAGGAAACATATTATATTGCATTCATTGCATTACAATACAAACATCTAGTCTTTTAAGGAAAAGACTCAATTCTTAGACTAAATCTTGATCTTTAAAATATTTGGATCCTCTAAAGTAGGGTTGTTGGAACTGTTTGGAAGGTGGATGTGTTAAGAGCTAGTCCTCGAGTCTACATAGGGTTATGATAAACAATATGGTTGCAAAAGGACCTTTGTTTCTCAAACTACTTCAATGCGCCAAAAGAAGGCTACTAAAGTCCACCAACAAAACTTCTTTCTGTATTGCACAAGTTACAGTTTTTGTATTCTTCCTCCAACTGCAATGGAACCAACCTGTGTGTTGCCCTTGGAAACAACTTCATATATTAATCCAATGTAGTAGTCAAGACCTTTTGTAAGACTTATATAAAAAAATATCTTGTTTAGACAACCTGAATGTTCTAGATACTGAAACAAAATTTCCAGTTCATTCAATGTAAGTACATCAACAATTGTCATCCATGTTGACAAAAATCAAAATTATATGTTGATATAGCTTGGAAAATTTCACTGTGGAACATAGGAGTGACCCATCAGTTTAGTTTTGAGGACTACATTGTTCCAATATAGCTTGGTATTCATCTTCCTGACCTATTTGGACGGTTCATGTTGCTCTTTGTTTTTATTTTATTTTAGTTTTTGGACCTTGTTCTACAATTTGGTATTCCATAACTCTGGGGCTTGATTTTCTTAGTTTAGTTTCTTGACGATTGCCTGCAACTTTCTAATCTTTTGCTTTGCTGATACATCCCATGTTCCTGCTTGGCATCCACCACAATCTTCCTCAGATGTAGGTACGTTGAGATCAATGGAGAGTTTGGGATTCCTGGGCCTCATTTCATATATGTGTTCATTCAAGGGTGATCCTTTAATAATTTCCTTCGAAGATGACCTTTCAAATGTCTTCTTTTCTGCAGATTTAGATAAACTCTATATTTCCTGTATATCAAATTATGGTAGGTCATACATTTCTGGAACATATGTAGAGTCTTCCTCTAAATGGGAAGAGTCTATGTCAGGTTGTGGCAGTTGTTTCTTCCCTTTTGCAGTCTTCTTGAGAACCTCATCAATTACATCCTCATTTGTGATGATTAAGTTATCTTTCTTGAGAGATGGTTTAAACATAGCCTTTGAATTCAACCTTAACTTGTTTTTTGGTCTAGTCTTGGGCATGCTGGGATAAGTTACATGTTGCTTTCCTTTACCTCTTTTACTTTGCTTCACTTGTGGAGATTCTTCAACAGGTGTATTAATGATTTCTGCTTCAGATTTTACTTCTTGCAATTCAATCTTTTGTTTGGACATCCTCCTCGTATATACCCCGTCAAAACCTGTAATTTTTTGTTTAGAGGTAGAGGATTCAGGCTCCAACTTGATTTCTTCTTCCTGCTTAAATTCCAACTTCCTTTCACTTGATCTGGTTCGTCTAGCTACAAGGGAGATTTCCTTCATTTTTGTAAAACCTTTTGAAGTGTTGCCTTTCTTTGTTGAAGCCTTAGGTTTGTTTTGTTTTGTATCTTGATCATCAAGTCCTAAAGAGATTAACAAATGCTTCCATGTCACTTTAACCTCTCTCAATGCATACATAACCAACATCTTTATCATACCTTGATGAATTAAGCTTCTACGAGCAATTGCAAGATATTTCTGCACCCTTTTAGACATTTTAGTCAAACTTTTTAACAAATAAAAGGGTGAACTCGTCTCTACATCTCCATTTAAATGCATAAAAGTATGATATGGTATCAATGAGCATATGAATACCTACTCTCACAGGTTATATACTTCTTGACTATTGCCAAAACACTCTGCCATTCTTCCTTTAACCATTTTCTCGTTATCCCTCGACTCAAGTCCGGATCATGATGTTCTGGGACTAAAAACTGATTGCAGGAACCAACAGGAAGTTGATTCTTTTTCCACCATCTCTCACCTGCTACTGGTAATCGACATGTTGCCCCGATTGAATGCTTTGTTACACAAATCAATACATTCCCTGCATGAGTTTTGAAACCATCAAAGTTCTATGCAAACAACATTGAAACCTCCTTATGGTATCCCTGGAAAGTATAACAAAATTTGAGCCAGAATGCATTGATGAATTTTTGCATAATATTAGGATATACTTCCAACAATTCGCCTCCTATCGGTTCCAAATGATTAACCATACCACTTTTCTTTGGTGCCATTACTCTGACTTTGATCTCCGTCAACTTGCAGAAGCTAGGGTTCTAGTTTGATGGATTTTAGAACTTTTATGCACAGGTAAGTGGTATAGAGAGGTTTCCTTGGTCGCAAAATGATGTTAGGGTCGTAACAAATTCAAAATCATATCTTTAGATGCTCTAGATCTTGACTAAACCCCAATTTTGGTGGATGTACTAACAGGTGTACATCTGTGTTTATTAAAACGAGCCCTTGTTTCGAATCATCATTTAAACAAGAGTTATCACTAATGCATGATTCTCTACACAATCTTCTGAACGATCTATGAGTGTTAACATGATTTTTGGGACAAAACATGTTTAAATCAATGATGAAACATGCGCTACAAGAATGACGACATTCTTGTAGTGACTTTGTCTCTTTTCTAAACTTTGGATAAAATTCAAATTTTGCCTCCAAATCTGATAGAAGACCCTCCAATTGTCTAAAATTCAATTCTATCTTACCAATAACACATGCAAAAAAGTTCAAACAAAGCAAAAACACACCACAAAGTAATAAAGAGATAAGTATAGGAAACCTCAGAAAACAAAGCATGGTAAAACAAGGTTTTTTGAAAATGGGAAGTCATGAACAAGTTCAAGGACTAACACTTGTAAAAATGAAATTTATGCTGACTAGATTAATTCATTTTACATTTTACAGTTAACTCATTTCCTGTAGCTTTCATTTACAAATTAAAATAGATTTAGCTACTATCTCTAACCATAGAATAGATGCATTTAAAGCATACCAAATTAACATGAATGCAACTTAATCATTCACACAACAACATATAAATCATTCTCAAATACACAGAGTTCATGCATAACAATAACACATGTAAATAACACGACAACAAGATAAAACACTTATCTTTAAACAAGAGTTGTCCAATCAACTGCTTGGGATGGACGTTCCACCCAACCATAGACTGACTGTTCCAAATCCCAATAGCCAATCACCCCCAAGCTGAGGCTAGCAATCCAAAAAAGAGGGTGGTCTCTCACAATCCACTCACAACTCATAAAACTTACAACCCAACTGATATTCTCCTACAACTATCCTGATTTTTCTACCAACTCTCTTCCTCCTGACCTGCCCAACCCAAGGAATGCACCATTCGTTTATCAGGGATAACCCAAGGGATGTGCCATTCGTTTATCGGTATTAACCCAAGGAATATACCATTCATTTATCATGGTCTCTCTGGCACATGTAGCTAGGAATCTCTAAGTTGGGAACTCAAGGGAACTTGCTGCTAGGAAAACCACCATCAAACCAACAACAAATATTTGTTGTTATAGTGCAACTGACTCCGGAGTTCACTCTTCAAGCCTGACAACCTGGCTCTTCAATCTTCAGCTCCAAAACACTCCAAATACGTTCCAACTTGCTCTAGGATTCACCCTCCATGGCTACACCAGCTTCAAGTTCTTTTTCTTGCTCTCCCCTTCCCTCATGCACAAAAACTTCCTGTCTCTGAACTGATATCCCAACCCATACAAATTTCCTCCCTTTGACTTACCTTTCTTGACTCACACTCTTCCCCAAGCTGATTGTACTCAACCCCATGTGCCCAATAACTCTGGGATGTGACCAATCACAACCATCCTCTTACATGTATTCAATGATTGGCTTTGGGAACACTCAATCAGAAATTGGAAGGTTCATATACAATTAGCAAGTTTAGAAAAATGGGTTAAATTAATATACATGAATATTTCCCCCTTAGACCCCTCTTGTCCATTATCCTAGACACTCCCGTGTCTTGTGGATTAATTCATCCCCCGTCTCTTATCCATGTCCCCTCAATAGTTGGCATCACATTTTATTATTAAAACATAGTAATACAATTCACATATTACATCACTTTGGCTGTAGCCACACATTATATCTACATAAGCATTAGTTAAACTAGGGATTATAGCGAGGATGTTACATACCATCTCTTGTTTTTATTGTTGGTGGAAATTTAGGGTTTTAATCAAAAAGTTATCCCATAATCTTCCCTTTTGAATGATCACTTTTCAATAATTAGGGATATCTTCAAAACCCTTTTGCAAAAGCAGTTAAAGATCATATAGTGACAATGATTATACTCACACTAGTGAGATCTTTTAATACAAGCAAACATGTCTCCTTTTGAGATATGTTGAGTCCACATTCTTTGTTTGATGACGTGGGTAAGTCCTTCATCACAATCTTAATCTTAATCCACCTTGATTACTTGATGCTTGATGTCGTCTACACTTTGATCTCTCATTATCTTCACTTTTGTATTTTCATCTCTAACGAACCTAACTTTTACATGATTTCATAATAATAATAATATTAATATGTGAGGATAATGAAGGGTTATTCACCTTTACGTTGCAATGATGTATGAGGTAATAGTAATCATCAAAAATCCACGAATAGACCCATTTAAGGGCATACCATATCACTCACAAGGAATTGAACTTGGATGGGGAGGGTAACAATCATTCCTCCCAACCACCCAAGCTACATCCAATGGACATAAATACAATTACAAACATTATCACCATGTTTAAAATAAATGATAAATCATTATGTCCCAAGCTCGAATTCCAATATACAATAGTAAAATCAACTTGGAAACTAATTCCATCATTTTAAATCTTTCTTGAACATTTCCTTAGTGTGAATATTCTCTTCCGAGTAAATGTAACAAAAAAATTATGTGTGAAAAAAATGTAACAAAAAATTAGAGGTAAAAGGCAAATTAAAATGTTGACTTTTAAAAATAAATATGTCTCGATAAAAGTTTCAAAATGCTTTTTATTGAACTTTTGATTTAGAATTCTTTTTTGGTTTTTTCATAAAGAAAAAATTAAGAAGTAAAGTGAAATATATTAAGATTAATTTCTAATTTTTTTTCACATGTATTTTTGTTTGCATAATTCTAAACTTTTTAAGCATTAATTTAAGAAAGTGGGAAGAGTTCAAGAATTTTAATTAAGCAAAGTTCAAAGTTGTTTGGCATGCACTTCACAATAATTTCCATATTTTTCACGTGTATTTTGTTTGTGATAATTTTCTAAATTTTTTATGCATGAATTTAAGCATGGTACGACAAGAACTTAGAAATATGGAAATCAGAAAGAGTCAAAATTTGAAAGACCACCTCCGAAACCATTTTGAATAATTAAAAGATTAAAAAAAAAGATACTTAAAAAACTAAAAATAAAAAGAATCTCAAGCTTATTCATTTATTTTAGTGGTTATTTAATTTTAAAAGATGATATTTTCACTATGTAAATATCAATTGAAAAATCATTTTTTTCTAATGTCGAGAGAATGAATAAACTTTTTCACGGGTGGTTGTAAGCCCAACTTCAATGTAATTTTCAGTGTGTTCATAATCAATAAATTATGACGTGCTTGTTGGTGATCGAGTCAAACTACAAGTTTTCATAGTTGTGGATGTCAGAATTGGATTCAAAGAGTTGCTCAAGTTCATAATCCATGAAATCTTATTAGTAGCCTATCTTGGAGGTTAAATTATCATATTTGGTTGGGAGCGAAAAATGCACAAAAACATTTTTTAATGAAAGTTCGAGCCTTGTTTAAAACATTGTTTTTCTCAAATTTAATTTCGTCAATTTGTTTTACATCTTTTTTTTATAGTGTTTCAAGATGTGGATTGACAATGGCTTTATTCATCACTATCTAAAAAAACTTTAATTCGTGAAAACAGTCAATTGACATTCGGAGCAGTTAATACCAAATACCTAGTGAACTTGTCGATTTTTCTTGAAATGCAGTTCTAAGTCAGTCAGAGATGTATGACAACTTCAATAAGCTTAGGTAATGCTACACATACTCTTTCATATATAAGAGCCAATTAAATCTAGAGAGTGCTACCTCAAAACTAAGATGCATGCAATGTGATACATGCAAGAAAACAAAACTACGAGGGAAATAAAAATATGATAATGTCATTGAGACAAGA
>ML780963.1:31436-43708 GCA_009831015.1 Picea engelmannii
GAGTTGCACTGTAACAACAAGTGTTTGTTGTTGGTTTGCTGGTAGTTTTCCTAGCAGCAAGTTCCCTTGAGTTCCCAGCCGAGAGATTCCTAGCTACCTGTGCCAGAAAGACCCTGATAAACGAATGACACATTCCTTGGGCTAACCCTGATAAACGGATAACACATCCCTTGGGTTATCCCTGATAAACGAATGGTGCATTCCTTGGGTTGGGCAGGTCAGGAGGAAGAGAGCTGGTGAAAAAATGAGGATAGCTGTAGGAGAATATCAGTTGGATTATGAATTTTATGTGTTGCGAGTGGACTGTGAGAGACCACCCTCTTTTGTGGATTACTAGCCTCAACGCGGGGTTGACTGGCTGTTGAGATTTGGAACAGTCAGTCTATGGTTGGGTGGAACGTCCATCCCAAGCAGTTGGTTGCACGATTCTTGTTTAAAGATAAGTGTTTTATTTTGTTGCTGAGTTATTTACATGTGTTTTCTGTGAGAATGACTTATAAGCTGCTGTAACCAGTGGTTTAGTTGCATTTCATGTTGATTATTAGCATGCTTTAGATGCACCTGTTTTATGGATATAGACAGTAGCTAAATCTGTTTTAAATTTGTAGCTGTAAGCTACAGTAAATCAGCTAACAGTAAAAGAATTACTTTAGTTAGCAGAATTTCGTTTTCATGTGTATTCCGCACCGTAACGTCCCTCAGTCAGGCTGGGGAACGTTACATTATGGTATCAGAGTCGTAAGACAGAGAGTTTTATGTGGCATGGCCCAGCCTGGGTGCTGGGTACGTTACACAAATATACTTGCCATGCTTTCAGACACAATTTACAGGATTATGGGCACAACAAGAGAATGGGACAAAAGAATAAACAAACCAACTGGTACAGATAGCAGCCCTGAGTCGAAATTGTCCCACTGGGATCCCATCAGGAATTCCCATGTGGGTTTATTGATTATATCAAAACGAACAAGGCTTTGCTCTCTTTACATGTCTAAATACTATGCCAACTCTAAAGTCTTCCTCTTTATAGAAGGCCTCAGCCTTTGTTCTTTCTGTTACAGCCAGTAACTTATCAATTAGAAATAGTTTCTTTCTTGTAAATATTGCACCAAGCAGAAATAGTATTATAACTATGCGACTAGGACTGCAAGTCCCATCCACATGCAAGTCTATCCTTGCCTTTTACTAGTCTTTTACAGAAAATTCTAACAGTTATTCACAATATTTAGGTGAAGCTTGCTAGGCATATAAGATTTTCTTCTCACATTTTTTTTCTAAAGATGATACTATATTGCACATACAATGATGATTTTCAGCATTTTGAAAGACAATTAACTTATTAAGCCATTTTACACCAGCTAAAATTTGAAGAACTTAAAATAAGATTGTTTTTGCAATATAAGTTGGAAAAATTACAAATTAATTTTCTTAAAGTACATTGTGAGGTTGTTGAAACTTAGTCTAGTAAAAATGTTTGAACATGCATTTTTTTGTACTTTTCTGTTTTGTACTTTAGTATATATCCTCATATCTTTTGGATTACCTAGTCTATAGTGTTCACTCACCCACTTTATTGTATTTTATTGGAGACTTGGTCAACTTTGATCAATCTTCACACAATTTTATACTCTATATGTAGTAGTACAAATGAGTGTACAACATGTGTTCAGATTTGGAAATTATCTTCTGCTTGCATACTTGTCTTTGTTTATTCACTTGTATGTGAGTCTCTTCCACTATTGTGCTTATATCAATTGGTATCATAGCCTTAAGATCAGGGCTTCTTTAGAGATTCATCATTTCAGTCTCCTTTGCAATTTTCTTTCTACTCGGAATCTTTCTACAAGCTCTCTTCAAGCAATTTAGGGGATAAACAAAGTGGCAAACTGGGAAATTTATAAGGCAATTTCCTTTCAAGCCACGGGACTACGAGTGTAAATCAAAATTTGTTCCCTGGGGGTGGATTAAGGGGATGATATCTCCTAAAATTTCGCTGAATGGCACCCTACAATTTTTTACCAATTCCAACCCTCGATTTTTTGAATTTCTTTCATTTTGCTCATCTGACAGGTATTCTTAGACTCAATTGTAAAAGGTTATCTTTCACGCATTTCCTAAGTCTTATGGCTCCTTGTAAAAGCTTTCGATGAATTGAGAGACTCCATGTACTCCAACCTTGCCCAACTCTTGGCTGAACAAATACAAGAGCAAGAATGTTGGAAACCTTTGTTACTCAACAACAACATGTGTTCCAAACTAAAATGATGCATGATATAATGAATATGTTCCATTAGCGCATCACCATTCAACAATAGGTCAAACCACAACCTCAACCTCAACCCATTGTTCACTAGGGGGTTCCCATTGTTCAGTGCACCTTCAAGCTAGAGTCTAGACACTAAATAGTAAACAGTCGGTTGTTAAGTTTGATGGCACTCCCAATAGTGACAAGCTTGACTCTTGGATGTGCAACGTGGAAGCTTATTTCAAGACACAGTCAAACCTGAGAAAGGTCAACAAAATTTTGGTTGCTAAAGGTCACATGGAGTATTAGGGCCTTGCATGGCGGAGAACTACACCCAACAACTCAGTTAACAACCAATCTTGATTGACACCTGTGAGGACTTTAAGGGTGTTTGCAAGTGGTTCTAGCCATTAAGATACAAGGATGCGTTGTTGGTGAGGTGGCCGCAACAATGACAAATATCAGGACAAACCCTCAAGTAGTGCGTTGATATCTTGAACAAAATGTCCATCAAGCTAGAGGTAAGTGAGTTTGAAGCCACTCCTTGTGTTAAGTTTATTTTTGGTTTATTACCTTAGTTCGTGAAGGAACTAGAACTCTTTCATGTTATGTAAAAGGTGCATTCCTTCCAACTAGCTTTAAAAGTCTAAGCTAAGCTACAAAACCTAACCCCTCTCATCCATAAGAAGTCTGTTTCCAGTAGCTTCTAAGGGGAAATCCAATGACAGTAGCCAGAATTTAGACACTCCTAGTTCCCCTCCTACTGCATCAACACATAAGAAGAGGAAGTGGTGTTCTTATCACAAGAAATATGGACACTCAGATGATGAGTGTCAAGTGCTATAGGCTAAAATCGCCAAGAACGCTTAGGTCCCTCTCTCTGAACAACTCTTTGGAGGTACATATGTAGAGGTCACTAGTCCCACCTCTGCAACTCCACATTTAGTGTTGATGGCCACAAATTACATATCGATGATGAAGAATCTCTGTTCACTCAAAATTGCCAAATCAAGGACTGATTAGCTTCCATAATTATGGATAATGGCAGCCAGAAGAATATGGTATCCCAACAATTGGTTGCAGGTCTAAAGCTGCCAGCAATTACTCATCCCAAGCCGTATTAGCTTGGATGGGTCTAGGAGTCTGGAGTCTGGACAACCTACCATCATCACTTGAAGGTTTTTTGTCACATTTGCCATTTGGCCCTTCGATGCTGCAATGGAGTCTGATGCCACTCCTCTTAGCTGTTTTAACTTTATCTTAGGCAGGCCATACCAATTTGCTAAGCATGCACAATATGATGGCTACTTCAACACCTATAGGTTGCACAAGGATGGTAAGACATACAGACTCACCTCCACTTCTCATTCTACTGTTCAATTTGTACTTTCTTGTAGATCAATTGTTAAACAAGTGTTTCCCAACAAATTCTTGTCTTTTGACAAGTCAAGGAAGGCAACAAAGAGAAGTTGCCTCTTTCTAATATACAATTGATCATTGACTCATACACTTATGGATTTGAAGAACCCAAGGGTTCACCTCCCATTTAGAATATACAACATTCCATTGAGCTCATTCCTGGTTCGTCCTTGCATACTGTACCTCACCCCAGCAGAGTGCAAATATTAAGGCAACAAATCACATGGCTTTTGGAGGATGGAAAAATTAGGTCTAGTGCATCCTCTTGCGGATCTCCTTTGATGGCACTGTTAACCCCTGGATTTGTTGGTGCAACTAGAGGGATAAGATCCGGTGAGATTCCATCAGGCTGGTTCCATTATAGGTGCATTCAGACGTTCACATAGATCAGAGCTCATTTCAGTCAGTTCTAACTTCTACCAGATTTCAAGAAAATGTTATTTTTAGCAATTTGCCTTTTTCTAGGAGCCAAAGTTTCAGGGCCCGCATGTTAGAGATGTTTACGTATTCTTGGTCTTGGTGAGTTCATGATGCCAATGAGCCTCTTTCAGGTGACATGCAAGCAGCTTCACGACATTGCTATTTTTAGCAGTGTGCTTTTCAGGGCTTGCATGTTGTTTCTGAGCACATATTTGGGTTCCTTGTAAAAAAACGAGTCAAATCATCCCCATGCGAGATGTTGCTATTTTTAGTAGTGTCTAATTTTAGACTCACTACATTTTGCATCAATCTCATTAATGCTACTTCATTTTCAGTCTTTTCTGCATTAATATAGACATGCTTTTCTGGGCATGTCTATATTTAGTAGTACAGGGTGTGATGTCATGTTCCAAGTGTGCAATGGCAGAATGGTTCCAAGATTCCAGTGCGTGAAGGATGATGAGTCAAGAACAGTATTGCGTGGTTGAAATGGTCTCTCAGTGCGACATGTAGCAGCTAGTTGGAGGTTTTCTATTGTTATGGGGTTCTAAAATTGACTTAGGCTATAACCCTAAAATTGAGTTGATTAAACCCTAATTCGAATTGCTGTGTTTAGTGGTCATTCTTGCTTAGGTTGACTTTTCAAAAACCCTAATTTGCCTTGCCAATTTGGTTGAGACAAAAGCCTAAACTGATTTGCTAACTCAGGCAAGTCCAAAACCCTAATTTCTATTGCTATTTCCACCTATTCCAAACTCAAAGTTGAATTGCTACTTGCTAATGTTGCCAATCCTAAAAGCTAATCTGACTGCTTTATCCTATCCTTGCATGCAAAGAGCCTCAAATAAAGTTGCTGTTGCTAAAGAAGAAACACATGAAGACCCCAATTCTACCTCATGGACTATTGGCAAGTTTTGTTTGATGTTTTTGGGAAACTATATTCAGCAAAAGGAGTTTGATGGAGGTTATTCATGGCATTTTCTGTGGGAGATATCTTTATCTACATATATACCACTTCACTGATTGAAGGGAAAAGGAAATTCCTGTTTGTGGAATGACTGAAACAGCAGCCAGGTCACCAGAAATCTTCCACATGTGCAATCATCGCTGCAGGTTTCCTGTAGGTGAGGTTGGTAAACAGCCAGTTGCAGGTTAAAGACTAACAATGCACAATAGAAACAGCTCATTCTACGGGATGTTTTCAGCTTATTTTATGGTTAAAAATGGAAATCAGTAGTTCGTATGGCTGAAATTAAGAGCCGTAGTGGTTATTGCTGTAGGGCTGTAAATATTTTTGGCAATTTGTTGGAGTAACCACACAGAGACAGCACACTAATCGAAAAGGACTCAGTCTTTGCGTTGGAAAACAGTGGTTTGTTCGAGATTATTTTAGGAAGAGACCTTAAAATAGCACATTCCACACACAACTTCAGCACTGCAAGGAGTTAACAGTGGCAGGTTTTTCCAGTTATCATGAGAAGAATCACTAATCAGTTAAGCAACAGTAACTATGGGCTGAAATTCAGCGCTGAGGGTTACTTTTCTAGACAAGTTGAATAAAAGAGAGAAGAAGAAATAAGCACCAGCACTGAAGTGGAGTATTTTAGGCAGTTTTATCCTTGGAAGTTGACATAAACAGCAGTGCTTTTGCCACAAAAGCTCATCCAAACAAGCAAGTCAACACAGTTGGCAGCCATTTAGACCATGCCAATTTTAGCATGCTTTCTTTCCCTTTTCCACAGGCAGTTAGGGCAAATTGATCTTTGATGGTGTTGGGATTCTATATATGCTGCATCGAAAGGGAAGTGGGGTAGACAGTACTTTCTGAGCAGAGATCACAGCAGCTGAGTCTTCATCATCCTTCCACCTTCAGCATTTCACAAACTGCGTCCACCAATGCATGCTACTGGACCTATGGTTGCCTGTCATGTGTTGTCACTATGGTGTAATCCATGTCTGTTGATTAACATATTGATTTGATTCGACCATGCCTGGTCTCTGGACCTTGGAACCTCTTGATTTGATTGTAGTTTAATAGTATTGCAGTGTTGTGGTTAGCTATAATGCACTTATTTTGAATTCTTATTCACTTAAGGTGCATGTTCTATTCATCTCATCTGTTTTCATTCTCTGTTGTAATTAGTTCAGAAATATAATCTCAATCATTTAATTTCTGCTAAGAGTTGACTCTTTCTCTTTATTTGCTTTCAGGCATTTCAAGAGTGAGTTTTTGTGTGCTGATCAGTTGGATTATTTACGCAGATCTATTAGTCATATGACAACATACAACCCCTAGGGTCACCCCCTGAGACTGGAAAAGCACCAATTCGAACGGAGAGCCATCTAGTGGTGATAGGGTTAGATGGTCTATAATTATAAGGCAGGTCTGTTGGTGCAGATTTGTGTGATAACAGGTACCCAAGAAAGAGCAACAAGAGTGGCAACTTTGCATAGATTACAGGGCCCTCAACAAGGTCATTGTTAAGAATTGCTACCCTCTGCGTCGAATTGATGATCATTGCTCAAGTGGGCCAAGTGCTTCACCAAGCTAGACCTAGCTTCTGACTACCACCAAGTCTAGATGGAACCTACAGAGGTATGGAAGACAACTTTGAAGACCATGTTCAACCTTATGTGTGGCTTGTTATGCCTTTCAGCCTCACCAATGCTCCTGCTACCTTCATGCAGACCATTGATGACATATTCCTCTCACATCTTGGTAATTTTGTTGTTGTTTACTTAGACGATATGCTGGTTTTCAGTAAAACTTGGTTCAATCATTTGCAGCATGTCCAAATAGTTGTGGACCTCATCCACTAACTCAAACTATAGGCCAAAACAAAGTCATTTTTAGGCCAAACTTTTGTCCAATACCTAGGCTTTGTGATTGATGAGATAAGACAAGCACTTCATCTGCCATTGTTCCCACTTTACTTGCCCATTGAATGAGGTCAGCAATAAAAAAACTCTTCATGGGTTCCTAATGCAAAATGAACATTTTAGAAATTAAAGGATTCTCTTTGCTCAGTTGTGGTGCTTGCTCGCTCAGTCATGGTGCTTGCTCTCCTAGATTTGCAACAACCTTTTGATTTTGAAAGAGAGGCTTTCCAATATGCCATAGGATTTGTAGGGAGGATATATAATGGCATACCATTCATAGACCTTGTCCTGAGCCAAGCTCGACAATAACACTTACAACAAGGAGTTTTACACACTCGTTCAAGCACTTGAAAAACAGAGACACTAGATCCTTGGTAAGGAAACTATCTTACACACTGATCATTGACCTCTTCAATTTTTGAATTCCCAATCAAAAATTCAAGAACAAAGACATTTAAGATGGGGTTCCTACATTCAGTAGTTTCATCTCGTTGTTAAAATAAGTAAGGTAGCTCCAATAAAGTGGTTGATCCTCAATGGACCCTTGCAAAGGCCCTTTTCATTTCAGATATTAGATGTACAGCCTGGGAGGACTGAAAATCCCAATATTTTATAGACCTTTACTTTTGGTATGGGTATGGTCATGGAGTCCATCTAACAACCCACAGTATAGGATGACTTTCTTTACAAATTGAATTAGTGGTGTGTACCAGCTGGATCAACTCGCCTTCTTATCAAGGAGGCCCATTCTTCATCCCGTGGAGGAAATTTTAGCATGTAGAAAAATATGTTGCACCTATAAAGGTGCTTCTTTTGGCATTCCATGTGAAAATAAGTGGAAGATTAAATCCGAAGACGTTTATATTGTAGCCAAAGAAAAAATTCCTGTAGGAAGCTTGGTTGTACCAACCCTTGCAAGTTCTTGTAATGATCCTCTTGCTACACTAGCTTGAATTTGCCCAAAGTTTCTATTTTCTTTTAAATATGTAATACATTCAATTAGCATGACATGGCTCCTTTCGATAATATCTAGAACCCCTCGTTTTATTTCCCTCATTATGAATAAGTATATATTTCTATTCATTTGAAGTGTCGCCACGTGTTATAATGCTTATTAGATTACCTTGTTTGTCTCTTTGGTGATGACGAGTCGTTGATAATCGTTACTAATATTCGCATGGCTATAATAGGTTTCCTTTGTTTGTTCTAGACAACATAGAGATGAATGGTTTAAGGTATCATTGGGTGGTGATGTTCCTAGTGTCACTATGTAAAGAAGCCAACAAGGCATGAGGTTGAAGCATCTTTGAGAGCAAATCAATTGTTCTTGTTTCCAAAAGGTTCTTTTGCCTATGAGTTTGGTTTCACTTCTATTAAACGCTAGTGATCTATGCAATTTTGATTTTCCACTCCTTTCATAAAACACATATCCTCACTCTCACTCTATTTGAGTTTCATTAATTATTATCAACATTCCACCATGTTTTCGAGATGGAGGAGGCGGGAATGAGGAAACACATATGGGGGATGTGTGGAGACACCCCCCAAATTGTAGGAAATGTCATGGAAAATGTTTGGGTCTTCGACATAGGGGACCCTATCCAAAATCCTAAAAAGATAAAAATTTAAATATATGAAAAACAATGACAAGTCACAAACATGAACAATGAAAGCATGAAATAAATATTCACATTTCCTTTAGGGTTTGGATTTTTTAATTACTTATTTTAAATCGACTTTTTCTAAGGCCATTGGGCAAAAAACGTGGGGTGATGTTGAGGAGTCCCCCTTTTCAAAAGGGGGACACCAATGAGTTCCCCACAAAAAGGAAATGCCCCCCCTACATCTCCTTGAGTTTCCCCAAAAGGGGGACATAGGGAAATGCCCCCCATTGAGTTTCCACATCTCGGAAACATGGGAAGCATGGGGGATGCATCCCCGTGTAACATAGATTTTTTTTCCTTATAACCAAGCATGGGAAACCCCTAGAGACTAGAGACTTCACGACCATTGATGGGTGGTAGCAGGGTAAACCTTTGGTGTCTAAGTTCCAAGCACAAGTTTCCCTATCTCGGAAATGTGGGAAGCGTGGGGGATGCATCCCTGTGTAACATTGATTTTTTTTCCTTATAACCAAGCACGAGAAACCCCTAGAGACCAGGGACTTCACAACCATTGATGGGTGGTAGCAAGATAAACCTTTAGTGTCTAAATTCCAAGCACCTTGTGTCGAGGGGATCAAGAGAGTTGAACCCATGACCTCCCCAAATTGGGAGAGATATCCCACGTCTGCTTGAGCTAACTCTCGGGGCTTGTGTATCATTAATTTTTATAGTGACGAACCATGTAATCTGCGTATTTTTACGACTAGAAATTAGGATTCTTTTGGGCGCAAAGGGTCTCTTTTATGTAGTTTAATATGATTGATTATAATTGATAGGTTTCGATAATAGTGGAAGAAAAATTCTCTCATAATGGAAGAGAGAGTTGGGGTGCTTACGACACTCAATGCCTTTCCAATATTTGGTCTCAAGTTGGCTTTGGTTGTAGTGTTATCCATGTGGAGCTTTCTCTCTCTAATTGGGGTATGCTGTTGTCACTATCATGGCTTAGATTAGCCATTCCAATAATTATTTGTTTTATAGACGCGAGACTTTCTATTTTGCCAATTTGTAGTGACATAACAAAATGGCTTCCACTACATTACCATATGTCAATGCCAATGTATTAGTTTGATATTCTATAATGATATAGGAGGCAACCTAACGTTGTATTGAAATAAAATTTCATATATGTTGTGCATCCATCGCTATTGGAGTTGTTTTTTTTTTAAAGTAAATATAACTTGATAATATATATATTTTTCCTTTTTGGGGATTAATATGCAAGAACTAACTTGGGCCTCTCCATTTTCTTGCATATTATTAATCTCCCCCTTTAAACAACAAATAAGCATGCATCTTAATACAATCACATGGCACTCATGTAAAGTTCTAAACAATGCGACAAGCTTCTTGTGTTCCTGCTACTTGTTAATTAAAAGGAGTCATTATCTGTTGATGGTGATACTGCATGTGCATTGGCCTTCTTTCATGCTATGTTTGGGGCACATGTTTATGGGCAATCGAAATATAAATGCAATGAACAAGATGGACAAAAGGCCTTAAAGTTTTTACATCTCCTTAGAACATTGGAATGTATCTAAGTAGTTTCAATGTTACGATAGATTCACAGACAACTGCAAGCAATCCTAATCACTGGAAGCAAGAACAGATGAGATAAGGACTAACTTCTTATATGAACACAGGCGCTTCAACAAAATAATTCTCAAATCCTCTGATTCTTTATAATTCATGGACTGGATCCACAAATAAGAAGTAGAGGCAAATGCAGGTCACCAGAGAATGGTGGGCACCCTGTTATGAGGAGAATGAAGAGTTGGCCCTGTGCAAAATTATACACATCTATTTCCTTTCGATACATAAAAAGTAGGGATTGATTGTAGTATAAACCCTAACTCAAGACTAAGAAATATTTTGTGGGTTTACTCAAGCTATAATGCTCTTTTGTCATGGTTCTTTGTGGTCCGTAACTTGATGAAACAAGATATCCCATGTAAGCAACAATCTATGTAGTGATCTACAACATCCATAATTCGGTTTCAATGTTATGGGTTTGACTCAATCGTTTTTGTACTAATTATAATGTCATAGATTAACAAATAATAATGCAAAAATTCAAGGCATTGCAACCTCAGTCTAAGGAATATGAAGGTAACTTAGTCTGAAAGTCTGTCCCTAAAAGGGCAGATCAGCCTCGATATTAATGGCAACTCCTGAGTAACTGTGTTTTGCTATGTAAATACCTCATTGACCGCAAAACTTTGGGTTGTATTATAGAATTAACCCTGAAATCTCCCATTATAGACACATTGAGGCGTATTCGATCTTGCAAAGTCTCTGCAGCGATCATTACTTACTCATTGTTTGTCATTTTTCTCTCTGTCAGTGCACAGACAATGGTGCACTATCCTGCATTCACAATGATGTTTAGAATTGGGGTATTCAAATGTTGTCACTTGCCCTTTGCCGCTCAACGAATGAGAGGAAGAAAGTATGGTTGGGATGTGAGCATCGCATGCCTTGTCATTTTGGAAGGTAAGTGCAATGTAGTTCCTTTGGTGCCCGTGAGGATTTATCTCACATCTAATTGCATGATATGAGGGTTTTGTTTATGCAGAGGAAGCCTCCTCTCCTTGTCAACAATCTAGTGAAGAGGCAGAGTGGGAACTCTACAAGGTCGATTCATGGGTGAACTCTACAAGGTCGATTCATGGGTGAATAAGGGATCTCTCCTATTCAAATCCACCTCACTGTTAATGTGTCAAAATTGCCTTCCAAATCCAACTCACAGGAGCGCAACCACACCCTCTTCCATTACTATCATGTACAATTCCCTTTCCATCTCCCCCTCTTTACATATTTGAAGGAAGTTCCTTCTCTCACACATGGCTCATGCAAAATCTTTTAATTTAAAAATCTTTATCAAATATTACTTGTGTTCCACTTGACTGATGCAAAATTTTATTTTTAAAACTTTCCCTCTATTTTTCCTCACCCCTCATGTGGAATTTGGATTATCATGTAACATAAATTCTATCCTTGCAAGTTCCACACATGCTTTTGCATGCAATATCCAATTTTTTCCCATGTTGCATGAGGGAATGGAGGAAATGGGGGGGGGATAGGGGAAAGGGTGTTTGGAATGGCTAGAGCATATCCCAAATTTTTCAGAGAGAGAGATTTGAAATTCACAAAAAACATGAATGATGAAATAGAACTAATTTACTGCATAAATAACAACTTTTAGAAATAAGCAACTACCAAGTTCATAGTCCATTTACGAAATCAAAATACCAACAAAAACTTAAAACTTAGAATTGTATTAATAAACAAGAAAAACCTGGAAATCCTCCCCCCTTCAATACACCAAATTGTTTGCTGCAATTAAATTGTTGAGCCTCCAAACCGCATTAGCAAACTCCTTGATGGCCAATTCCAAGCAAAAGCATATACTTGATCAACAGATGGTGCCTCCATCGACAGATATAGGCATAGTGTGAGATGGCTCCATGAGAATGAAATGAGAGAATGCTAAATAGATTAGGGTTTATAATAGGTTTTTTGCTTTAGATGAATGGGGCCTGTTTAAGAAGTTTTTATATTTATTTATTTTTTCATCTTTTTAACCCAACTAAAGAGTGTCTAGGGCAGGGTACAACTATAATTCCCCTAAAAATCAAGGGACA
>ML780963.1:61548-86063 GCA_009831015.1 Picea engelmannii
TGTTGGGCCCACTCGCGCTTTGAAGTGAGCATGGGTGAATTTGAGAATGATGAAATTCGACAGCAAATTTTTACTTGCCTATTTTTCCTGAATAGAGTGGATGTTTGTGCATTTGGAGGATTTTGTAGCATGATGCAAATGCAATTTTTTTTACAGGCGATTAGCTTGAAAGGCAACCAGGTTATCTTTGTGCTTGAATAGTAATGACAGGATATATTGATTTTGAGCTGGTGAAGTTCAGGGTTCAAGTGTAACTTCATGCTTATGATTGCCCACATTTTCACTGTGGCTCGGGAGCTCTGCACATACATTACCAATGTTCTCAATGTGCCTCGGGAGCTCTGCACTTGCTGCTTATTGATAGCTCTGCACATAGAATAGAAAGTATGCCATTTAAAAGAAGCACATATATATCTTTGCGTTTTTGCCACTAAACAAGGTGGTAGCGAGAACAAACATTTTGAGAGAAATTTAAGTTGATTACATCAATTATTTTTGTAATGCACCTAATCTTTTGTAATGTACCTAATTAACCTTGATCATTATTTTTGTAATTTATCTAATTAAGAGTTGGCACATATAATGGGAAGCATGTTATTAAAAAGGAGCACGCACATATGTGTGTTTTTGCCAATAAACAAACTGGTAGTGGTAATCATGATTATTCATTTCATTGTTCCGTTTTAGCAATATAAATAAGTAATAACATATGTATTTATCATATTGTAATCATTATTTTCATATGATCCAAATTGGATCAACATGACAACAATTGGCTATCAGCTCAGGTTCTACGAGGATCAACATAGGGAAGGTTTGAGGCTATGGACGAGGTAGGAGACAGGGTGATGGTGTGAAGGGCTCCATGCCATCCCGACTATTGTCTGTGCCTGCATTAACATAACACTGTCAATGTAAGCATGTGGAATATAAATAGCTGAAAAGAAAATGTATTTGTTAGGTACCAGATCTACTATAATAAGCAAAAAACAGCAATACTGCAGAAAATACCAGCGGAATAACAAAAATGTAGAGAACCACAATACCAAAAATGGTACCTTCATCGATAGAAAACAATGTTCGCTTGCCTCTTCGAGGGGGCAACCTCCAGCAGAGCAGCACTCTATTACAATAATTCTCAAGACAAAGCTTTCTCATGCCTTCTACTCCAATTTGTACCAAATCTATCTTCAAAAGAACAATCTAGAGGAAGATTGTATTATCTTTAGTGTTTCTAGGGCCTTAGTGCAGCTAGTAAACAAGGTAATATACTGTAGTTTGTTCACCAGTTATCAACAATAATGACAGCAGGTAATATCTGGTTCCCCAGTGAGCAAATAGTCTTCAACAGCACTACTTGAACAGTATTCAACCGGAAAGAAACTTGCATTCAACCAGCAGCACTGACAGTAATAATAACCATTAATGACAGTGATATAACCAGCAGTAGCAATTAATGATGCAGTAGCACAGACCAACGGTAGTAACAATGAGTATATCCAACCGCCACGGTAGTATCAAAATTATCAGCACATGCTGTCCCCAAATCAGCAGTAATAATATCCAATACAAATACCAAATAGTCACATGCAGTAAACCCTCTTAGAGGCTGCTGTCCAAACTGATCATACCAGTAATACCATTCACCAAGAATTTGCAGCAACAGTTTTTATATCAGAATTGTATCTAAACTAGTCCTCACTTCTAACATAACATTGACAATAAAACCTGTGCTTAGAATACTCCTGGCTGAGCCCCAGCGCTCAAAATTGCTCTTGCCGTCCTGTTATCAGCCCCAATAACCCTCTGTCTGCACATTCCACACTGATAGGGTTCTGTCCTCCCTCTAGAAAGCCCCACAGAGTTCGGCCCCTCCTAAGATTGCTGGGACAGACCTGTAGCAGGTGGTGGCACCTCTCCTTGCAGCTATAGCCTCCTCCACAGCTCCTCTGCCAGGTTTCCTCACGTATACACCTTCAGAATTGACTTGCTGTAGTTGGTAATGAGTAAAGGTTGAGTTAGGGTGAGGTTCAACCCACCGAAACTCAACAGGAAAGGGGTTAAACAACCCTCAGAAGACTGAGGCAGCCGCCTCCAAAGCTAAAGACTGAAATATCCAAATCTGAGTTATGTCCTTTCCAAATGAGCCTCTCTTGCCTCCAAAGCTAAAGACTGAAATATCCAAATCTGAGTTATGTCCTTTCCAGATGAGCCTCTCCTTTTCTTATAGTGTCTCCTTAATTCAATTTCCTTCTTTTGTGGGTGATTTGTTCCTTAAGGCAGGTCGGCCTTACTTGTTTTAAACCCAGATTACCCCCTAAGGGCAAGTCGTTGCCCCTTGGTGCCCCTTGGGTCTCCATGGCTCCCCTATCGTTGGGGACTATGGTCTACGGGGAGCACCCTAACCCAATGTGTCCCTCCAACGATGGGATCAAAGGGGAGGGGATATGACAGTCCTCCCTCCCCAAGATTGCTTCTCCTCAAGCAATTGCAACCCTGAATGCTATAGAATCTGCTCGCCCTCCCATGTGGCATCCTCCTCTGGTAGATCCTTCCATCTTATCAAGTACTCGTTCACCGTCTTGTTTCTCAAACGTTTTTATCTGAATGCCAAGATTTGCTCAGGCACTCGGATCAAATGACCTTCCTCGTCCAGGGGTGGTAGGTTTGTGGAAGAGACAACCTGCTGGCCCAAAGCCTTCTTGAGGCAGGAAACATGGAATACATTGTGAATCCTGCTGCCCTCCGGTAACTCTAACTCGTAAGCCACCTCTCCAACTCTTCTGATCACCCTGTATGGCCCACAGAAACGTGGTTGGAGTTTCTCTGCTTCACTCTTCTTCAGCGAAGATCGTCGATATGGTTGGAGCCTCAAAAAGACCAGGTCTCCTACCTTGAAGCTACACTCCACCCGATGTCGGTCGACATACGTCTTCTGTTGATTCTGTGCCATCCACAAGTTGTCCTTTTAGGACTCTCAAGATGTCCTGACTCTCCTAAATCCAATCTTTGGCTTTGGGAGCCCTGCTCTCGCCAAATGCCAACTCTACAAATGATGGGGTCTCATAGTCGTACAATGCCCTAAATGGGCTCATCGCAATAGACATGTGATGGGTGGTATTGTAGCAATACTCACCAAGATGTAGCCATCTAATCCACACCTTTTGTTGCCTGGAAACATAGTGACGCAAGTACCCCTCAACCCATTTGTTGACGATCTCATTCTGCCCGTCTGTCTGGGGTGATAACTCGTACTGGGTGTCAACTCAGTTCTTGTCAATTTGAACAATTCCTGCCAAAAGGCGTCGAGGAATATGCTATCCCTGTCACTC
This sequence comes from Picea engelmannii, assembly GCA_009831015.1. Classification (NCBI taxonomy): domain Eukaryota; kingdom Viridiplantae; phylum Streptophyta; class Pinopsida; order Pinales; family Pinaceae; genus Picea; species Picea engelmannii. The sequence goes on from ML780963.1 coordinate 64,881, forward strand.
ACAATAACCCTAGGTAGTCCGTTGAGTCTGAATCTCTCTCTGAAGAAGAGCTCTGCTACTTGAGGGGCTTTGTACTTGGAGGATATGGCAAAGAAGTGAGCGTACTTGGTTAATCTGTCCACCAGCACATAAATACAGGGCTTGCCCTGTAGCTTCGGTAGCCCTGTGATGAAATCCATAGAAAAACTCTCCCACTTCTGTTCTGGAATAGGAAAAGGTTGTAGTAGACTCGTTGGGTGTGTGAGCTCCGACTTGTTTTGCTGACAAGTCAAGCATTCCCTCACATACTTTAAGACATCCCCTTTGAGACCCTTCCAAGAGAATCTCTCTTGTACCCACCTGTAAGTCTTTAGGTACCCTGGATGCCCGACTAATGGTGCGTCGTGTATGACTCAAGATCTTCTCTTTGAGAGTGGATTTTGGAACAAGATATATCCGACCTTTGTGTACATCTATGATGTCATCCGATCTTCTCTATGATGTCATCTACTATTGTGTACATGTCATCCTGTATTTTGTTGTCTATTAGCTCCCCTGCAAAGGTGTTTTTGGAATACTCTACCAAAAGGAGAGACTTCCAATCCGCTTCAATCTCAGACATGGAAAATGTTGTAGGTCTCCTCGACAAGGCATCTGTGACCACATTATTCTTCCCTTTGACATATTCTATGTCAAAGTCATACGCCTGTACCTTGCTGACCCATTTTTGTTGCCTCTCGCTCAGATCCTTCTGCTCCAAGAAATGCTTCAGATTGTTGTGATCGGTCTTCACCACAAAGCAACCTCCTACTAGATATTGTTTGAATTTGGCTAATGCATGCATGATGGCCAATATTTCCTTGTTGTAGATGGAAATGAGCCTCTCAGTTTCCCCTAGCTTGTGGCTCTCAAAAGCTATGGGGTGCCTGTTCTGCATCAATACCGCTCCTATCCCTTCTCTAGATGTGTCACACTCCAACACAAAGGGTTGAGAAAACTCGAGGAGTGCTAACACCGGGCAAGTGCTCATCACTTCCTTCATCCTGTCAAATGCCCTTTGGGCCTCCTCTGCCCACCTGAATGCACCCTTCTTCGTGAGGTCGGTCAACGGTGCACCAAGCTGGGAAAACCCTCTCACGAAGCGTCGATAATCACTGCATAACCCCAAGAAACTTCATAGCTTTGTCAACGACTTGGTTGTGGGCCAATCAAGTGGGCCAATCAAGTATCGCCTGTATCTTCTCCTAGTGGACCTGTACACCTTGTGCGCTAATGATGTGTCCTAAATACAAAATCTTTGTTAGGCCAAACTCGCACTTCGTCTCTTTGGCATAAAGTGACTACTCCCCCATGATGCTGAGTATCTCATCTATGTGACACAGATGGTCCTCCCACGTCCTATTGTAGATCAATAGGCAACCAAAAAACACCAGCAATAACTTCCTCAACTGTTTGTTGAAAATATGGTTCATGCACGATTGGAATGTGGCCGGAGCGTTAGTCAAACCAAAAGGCATGACTAGAAACTCATAATGTCCATAGTGGCATCAGAACGTTGTCTTGTGCACATCCTCCTCTCGTACCTTGATCTGGTGATATCCCGATCTGAGGTCTATCTTTGAAAAGTAGACCGCCCCATGTAGCTCATCGAGTAGCTCGTCAATCCTCGGAATTGGGTACCGGTTCTTAATGGTCTTCTTGTTCAGGGCCCGATAATCTATACACATTTTTAAGGTTCCATCTTTTTTCTTCACCAGTACTACAGACGAAGCAAAAGGACTAGAGTTGGGTCTAATGTGCCCCATCTCTAGAAGTTCCCGGAGGGTCTTCTCAATTTAGTCCCTGAACCTCTTCGGATGTCGGTATAGGGTCGTAATAATGGGTTTGGCCCCTTCCTCAAGCTCATTGATATGCTCAAATCCCTTGTCTAGTGGTACTCTGAGTGGGATTTGCCCAAACACCTTATCATGTTTACCCATTAGGTTTTGTATGTCCATATGGTAGTGTCGACGACCCTCTCTTTCCTTCTAGGGGGTAATCACACATTCTCCTGCCCATGCGATATTCCTATGCCTGAGAGTGGCCTCCATCGTCTTAGCTGTCACTATCCTGGGTGGATCTGTATTCATTCTCCTTAGAACAACCCTTCTCCCTTCCTTGTCTCTGAACTCCATCCTCATGATTTGGTAGTTCATTTTGATGTCTCCCAATGAATAGCACCATTGGATGCCCAAAATTATGTTAGTGTCTGCTAGGTCCACCACGTTGAAATCATCAGTTAATGTGTAGTTACCCAACGTCATGTGTAATCCTCTGATCATGTGAGTACATTCTAGAGTGTACCCATCTGCTACTTCCACACTGAATCCTTCGAACTCCTCTGTTGGAATTGCCCTTCATGTCAACTAGAGCTGCATCAATAAAATTGTGGGTGGCCCCACTATCAATCAATGAAGTAATTCAGTGTCCCTGCACAGCCCCTCTGATCCAAAAGTTGTGATTTATGCGAACGCTTGATAGTGTGGCTATGATCGCCTTCTTGGGCTCCGTATGCGGTGATTCATTTTTTTGGACTGCACCCTGTGGTTGCTCCTTTTTAGGGTTGTCGTGCGTCTCTCCTTAATCATGGCTTGTGTCTTCATCGTCTTCTTCATTGTAAAGCACCTCTATGTAGTGTGCCTTTTCTTTACCCATGCACTTGTGACCTGGCTCCCAAGCGTCCTTGCACGTGAAGCAAAGCTTCTTTTGTCTGAGCTCCCTCCTAGTCTCCTCATCCATACGATCCTTCATGGTCCCATCTTTCCAGAATGACTTGTTATCTTGGGGTTTGGGAGGAATGTAGGGTTTGGTTGGCCCTTTCATCTTTGGTACTGTATCTGTCATGTCAAGTGCCTTTATAACCACATCCTGTAGTGTGGTTGGCTTGAAGGCCTTGACCCATCCACGCAGGGGTTCTGCTAAACCTTTTGTGAATAACATCCCTAATCTGTGTTCTGAGATATTAGTTACTTGCATGGAAACCTTCTCAAACTCTGCAATATATGCCTCGGGTGTCCCGGTCTATCTCAGTTGTGCCATCTCACGAAAGGAGATATACGAATCCTTCCTATCGAATCTGTCCATCAGTCTCTGTGTAAACTCCACATAGGATGTGATGTTGGAATGTCCTAGTGTCACCAACCCATGATACCACCATTCATGAGCCTCACCGTCTAGATGTAGTGTGGCAAATTTGATGGCTTCAGCTTCTGTCATCAGATTGAGTTGGAGATAGGTGTCCAATTTTTGGACCCATGATCTAGTTGTATCTGGATGAACTATCATAAGATGGTATGGATAGCTTCCCCACCTTTTGTCTTAGATCAACATTCCATTGTTGTCCTGGGGCTCCTCTAGGGCCTTCCCTGGGTCTGTTCCTGTACTTAATGTTACAATAGTCATGCAAGGACATGGTTGCCTGAAACTCTTCTCCGAGTGCCATATACTCCTAGAAGTATGTGGAAAAATCCTCACTCTGGTTCTGTTGTGTTGGTTGTTGTTCTTTGATGTAGTGAGGTAAGAGAGGTCTAGGTGTCCTCCCACTCATTGTTTGTTGCACATTATGCCTAGACACATGATAATTGTTTTCTCCTACTGGGGTTTTGTTGATGCTTCCTTCTGCCTGAGGAATGTGCTGGCCATTAATCAAAATCCCACTGTTATTTCCCTCTGCATGAGATCTGGTCTGCCCATTTCCCCCATTGGTGTTAAGGCTCTGGATGTTACCCAATGGGCTCAATAGTTGTGCGAGGGTGTCAATTAATTCCCTTTGTCTTTGGGCAAAGGCTTCCTTCATTTCTTTATGTCCTTTAGCCAAGTCACTTAGGATGTGCAACACTCTGTCTTCGTTATGGTCCCCCATGCTCCATGATTCTTATTCTTCTAAAATCTCAGGGGCTACTTGCTTCATTGGTCCTCGTTTTCTCGTCATCCAATCAAGTACAGGTTGGAAGGATCAAAGCTCTAATACCACTGTAATATCCTTAGGGTTTCTAGGGCCTTAGTGCAACTAGTGAACAAGGTAATAAACTATAGTTTGTTCACCAATTATCAACAATAATGACAACAGGTAATATCTGGTTCCCCAGTGAGCAAATAGTCTTCAACAACACTACTTGAACAATATTCAACCGTAAAGAAACTTGCATTCAATCGGCAGTAATGATAGTAATAATAACCATTAATGACAGTGATATAACCAACAATAGCAATTAATGATGCATTAGCATAGACCAACGGTAGTAACAATGAGTATATCCAACAATCACAGTAGTATCAAAATTATCAGCACATGTTGTCCCCAAATCAGTAGTAATAATATCCAATACAAATACCAAATAGTCACCAATAGTAAACCCTCTTAGAGGTTGTTGTCTAAACTGATCATACCAGTAATACAATTCACCAAGAATTTGCAGCAACCATTTTTATATCATAATTGTATCTAAACTAGTCCTCACTTCTAACATAACATTGACAATAAAACATGTGATTAGAATACTCTTGGATGAGCCTCAACGCTCAAAATTGCTCTTGTCATCCTGTTATCAGCCCAATAACCCTCTGTCTGCACATTCAATATTGTGACAGGGCTCGGTCCTCCTTCCAGAAAGCCCCATAGAGTTCGACCCCTCCCAAGATTGTCGGGACAGACCCATAGCAGGTGACAACACCTCTCCTTGCAGCTATAGCCTCCTCCACAACTCCTCTGCCAGGTTTCCCCACATATACACCTTTAGAATGGACTTGTTGTAGCTGGTAATGAGTAAAGGTTGAGCTAGGGTGAGGTTCAACCCATCGAAACACAACAGGAAAGGGGTTAAACAACCCTTAGAAGACTGAGGTAGTCGCCTCCAAAGCTAAAGACTGAAATATACAAATCTGAGTTATGTCCTTTCCAAATGAGCCTCTCCTCTTCTTATAGTGTCTTCTTAATTCACTTTCCTTATTTTGTGGGTGATTTGTTTCTTAAGGCAGGCCGGCCTTACTTGTTTTAAACCCAAATTACTCCCTAAGGGCAAGTTGTTGCCACTTGGTGCCCCTTGGGTCTCCATGGCTCCCCTATCGTTGGGGACTATGGCCTACGGGGAGCCCCCTAAGCCAATGTGTCCCTCCAATGATGGGATCAAAGGGGAGGGGATATGACAAAGATCTTTCTAGAAGCGAAAGCTTCTATTAAGTCTTCTTACATTAGACCTGTTCACATTATTAACTAGGCCTTATTTATTAATATCGACCTTTATTACATGGAAAATGTATTATTTTACCTATGTGAGGGGTTAGGGAGGTTAGATCCCTGACATGCCCTCCCCCTTGAAAAAGAGTCTTGTCCTCGAGGCTTGAGATGAGGAAATTGTTGTAGAATAGTAGTTGGCTCCCATGTGGTATCTTCTGGTGGAGTATCCTTCCATTGAACTAAAACTTCCTTGATGGTGCACTGACAGAGACGACGCTTGCGCTGGTCCAATACTACTTGTGGCTGCAACCAAATGGAACCTTCTTCATCCAATTTTGATAGACCGGTCTAGGTCTGACATTTAGTGCCAATCACTTTCTTAAGGCAAGAGACATGAAAAACATGTTGCAACTTAGAGTGACTGAGAAAGGCTAACTGGTAGGCCACTAGCCCCACTTGTTTGAGAATAGTACAAGGACCATAAAATTTGGGGGCAAGTTTATGATAGTGCTGGGATTTGAGTGAAGTTTGCTTGTACGGTTGCAGATGGAGAAACACTTGGTCCCCTTCAGCAAATTGACGTTCAAAACGACCTTGATTTGCCTATTGCTTCATGCGGTTCTGAGCCATGGCCAATTTTTTTTTGAGAGTACGGAGAATGGTCATGCAGACTGTCACAATGTGGTCAACCTCCTGAACTTGGAGACACCTAGCATGTATGGGATAACTGATGGTGGCCTTTGTCCGTAGAATGCTTCAAAGGGAGTCATGCGAGTGGCCGTATGGTAAGAGGTGTTGTACCACCATTCAACGAGGGGTAACCACTGAACCCACTGATTTTGTCTATTTGACGCAAAACCCCTCAAATATGTTTTCAAGGACTTGTTGACTGCTTCAGTGTGGCCATTAGTTTGGGGATGATAGGCGGCGCTGAGATGCAATTGGGTTCCTTGGAGCTTGAATAATTCTTGTCAGAAATCGCTGGCAAAAGTTGGATCATGGTCATAAACAATAGAATGAGGCATTCCATGGAGTTTGATTATCCATAAAAAAATGAGCCACTGTGGAGGTTGTGAACGGGTGTTGAAGAGCACAAACATGAGCATATTTGAAAAGACGATCCACGACTACCATGATGACTGACTTATTGCTTGATTTAGGTAAGCCAACAATGAAATCCATAGAAATATTCGTCCAAATAGTAGGTGGAAGCGAAAGCGGTTGGAGTGTGCCAGGAGTTTTGACAGTCTCGCCTTGATTGCGTTGATAGGTATCACATTTGGCCACAAAGGTGAGGATGTCATGTTTCATACCATCCCAGAAAAAAGAACATTTGACCCATTCATAAGTTTTGGAAAAACTTGAATGCCCAACTATAGGTGAAGCATGAAACTCAAAGAGCATTGTCCATTTAAGGGTTGATTGTTTGCTTAAATACATGCAACCTTATAGTGAAGCTCTTCATACGCTGGAGAAGCTTGAGGATCTTGTTGCAGTTTTTGAATTAAGCTGGAGAGTTTGGAGTCTTTCCACCATTCCTGGCGAACAACCTGAAGCCAATCTATGACAATGAAGGGGAGGTAAAATAGGGACCATTCTTCTTCATATTGTTGGGAAAGAGCATCAACCACCACATTTTCTTTTCCCTTCTTGTCATTGATCTCATAATCATACCCAAACAGCTTGGTCGCCCATTTTTGTTGCTCTAGGGATGAAATATGTTGGTCCAGGAAATACTTGAGGCTTTGATGATCTATTTTAATTTGGAAACGTTTCCCTAAGAGATAAGGGTGCCAGAGATCCATTGCATGCAAAATAGCCAACATTTCATTTTCATAGATTGATTGGCCCAAATGTTGCTCCGAAAATTGTTTGTTGGTGAAAGACAAAGGTTGGCCTTCTTGCATGAGGACTGCCCTGATGCCTCTCCCTGATGCATCACATTCCAAAACAAAGGTCTTAGTGAAGTTTGGTAGTGCTAGGACATGAGTAATGCACATAACTTCTTTCAAGGCTTGGAAGGATTGGTCAGTTGCTCGAGTCCAACTAAAAGCATTATTTTTAAGGAGAGTTGTGAGGGGAACCACAACTTTTCCATAATTCTGAACAAACTTGTGATAATAGCCCGTTAAACCCAAGAAACCATGCAAACTTTTAAGAGTTTTAGGGCAAGGCCAATTCTGCATAGCTTCAATTTTCTTAGGATTCACCCTTACACCATCCTTGCCAACAATATCACCCAAGTACTCAACTTTAGAGGCGCTAAAAGCACATTTAAACTGTTTGAGGAATAGTTTGTGCTTGGAGAGGAGATGAAGAACTCAATCCACATGGGTGATATGGGTTTGCCAAGTTTTACTATAGATGAGAATATCATCAAAGAAAACTAACATAAAGTGACGGAGGAAAGGACAAAATATATGATTCACGAGGCTTTGAAAAGTGGAGGGGGCATTACAAAGACCAAAGGGCATAACCAAGAACTCATAGTGACCCTCATGAGTGAGAAATGCAGTCTTGGGAATGTCTTCCTCTTTTATATGTATTTGGTGGTAGCCAGGACATAGGTCAAGTTTAGTAAAGTATTGAGCCCCACCAAGTTCATCCAGAAGGTCATTTATGACAAGAATGAGAAATTTGTCCTTGATGGTAAGTTTGTTGAGGGAAAGAAAATCAGGGCACATGCACCAAGTTCCTTCCTTCTTGAGGACCATGACTATAGGAGAAGAATATGGGTTGGTACTAGGACAGATAACACTCGCTTCTAGAAACTCTTGGACAATTTTCTCAATTTCATTTTTCTGAGCAAAGAGATGACGATAAGGGCGAACATTGGGAGGAAGATTGTCCGGGATTAATGGAATGGAATGGTCATGGTTGTCGTGAGAGGGGGGAAGGCCCTTAGGAGTTTGGAAAACAACTTGGTGTTGGGAAATGATAGATTGGAGGTCGGGGTGCACATAGGGTGTCTCAACTGCTTGAATGGAATGGAGTTGGGAAATGATACCAAAATGACCTTTTTTGAGTAACTTTTCCATGCTGTGGGAACTTATGATCTCTGGAGAGTTTGTCGTAATGCCTTGGAATTTATACCACTGACCCTCCTGTTGGAATTTCATGGTTAAATCCTTAAAATCCATGGTGATGTGGCCTAGGCACACATTTTCACAATGCCCCCCACATTTCATGGAACCCCCATTGACAATCATGATTTGAAAATTGTTGACTGCACAGATATAGCAATTGATCTCTTGGGCAAGGCAGCGATGAATGAAATTATGAGTGCTTAGGATGATGACTTTCCGGTGCTTAATGTAGCCAATTAACTTGAGGATTTGGGGAGAAGAAAAGCTAGTGAGAGCATTCATCGAAATCAAAGGTTCAACTTCGGGAGGATCAGAGGGCGACGTAAGATCATCTGCTTGGGATAACACTTCCTCAGGTGAAACCACAACATCTTCATAAGAAACACCCTCTGAAATGGCCATAAAAAGTTTATTTCTTTACACTTATGCCTTGGAAAGTATTTCTCATCACAATTATAGCAAAGACCCTTGAGTTGGCATTTAGCCATTTCCGCTCGTGTTAATTTTTGGACCTTGAGAGGAGTGGCCTAAGGGGCAGGAGTGGGGGGTTTTGGGAGGGGAATAAAAGCAGGTTTTCTGTTTCGGGCAAGGATGACCTGTTGTGCCTCCTTGGCACGTTTAGTTGCTTCCAACCAAGTTTGGGGGTGAGCCATGAGGACTTGGGCTCGAATTTCATCCTTGAGGCCACTGATAAAGCATTCCCAGAAGAAGGCATATGTCATACCCTATGTTTGAAAAACGAAGTGCTCAAAGGCAATGATAAAGTCTTCCACTGTGCCAGACTATTTCAACTTGGTCAAACGACCTAAATGGTGGGTGTCAGTGTCAAAGTGTTCATACAACTCAACAACAAACTATGTTCAAACAACATACCCTTGACATGCGTTTCAACGCCATTACCACCATTGCCATCATTTCAGATCCAAATAAAGAACACCGTAATGAAGCTTAGTCAACTCATCAGTAATGCCATGCAGAGAAAAATGTGTTCCATCTGAGTGACCCGAGTTGTTGGATCCGAGCCATCAAATTTGTTCACCTCAACTCTGGGAAGATGGGGGTCACGGTGTAGGGAGTTGGAATGAGAGTGTAGAGGCTGGTTGGAGTCAACACCTTCAACATGGAGGGGTGGGTCAAAGGAGGAAGGACCTAGGAATTTGTCCATGAATTGTTTGAGTGGAATTGATTTCGTCAATTCGACTATTGAGTTGTTCCTGGATGTAGTCCACTTTGGCATGAACGACATAAATGTCAGAATTTAGTTTCTAATTGGTATCGTCTTGGCGCTATTTGGGTATGAGGGGTGGGTCCATAGACAAAAAAGAAGATAAGTGATATATACCACTGCGATTAGTGAAACTAGAGGAAGTCAATGGAGTAAGTGGGAAATAAGGGTGTCAGAAGAGGGATGAGTTCACGGGAAAAAAATGCTTAAAATGATAGGTATCACTACGATCAAGGAAAAGAGGGGAATCCAATGGGATAGGTCCCAAATAAAGTTGTGTCAGTAAGGGGGTCTGGTTTATGAAAAAAAGGCTTAAAAATGATAGGTACCACTATGATAAGGATGAAGAGACGAATCCAATGGGATAGGTCCCAAATAAGAGTGCCAATGGGAGCACTATACTTTTTTTTAGTACTTCTGCAGAGTTATACTCCGACCTGAAGAACATTGTAGTGGCAAATGACCCAAATTGTTAACCAGAAAAATTATGTAGGAATTTTGCAACCAAAATGTAGGAGGCAAGGTTGCACGACAATAGCTCTCATCTATTCCCTTTATGTTCCATTTCTTTCGACAAGGGTTAGGGTTTACAGGGTTCCTATAGAGAAGGGTTTTCCTTATGCTATAGCTCTTTGATATACGTGCGGGGTCGAGCATTAGTACTTAGACCAATATCTCATGACATCAACTAGGGAGGCTCGACCGTACCCTTAACCATACTACCCAATTACCCAGGTACTAGAGAGTATATTCCTGAGTGTTGTTTTCAGTGTCACTATAGCAGTCAGGTGACCAATCGATTGATTTAGGGTTGGTTTCAGGAGACCTAGGGGACTCTCGATATACTTGAAAGTACGTGGGAGTGATGGACGTGTATGGATTCTGTCTGATGAGGTACTACTTGAAGGGTACCAACATGTGTTACAAAGGTTTCCAACAAAGTGAAATGTTCGTTTCTAGACAACCCCGTGAAATTTCTTGTCTTTAGTCTTCCCCACCGTAGTTTTACTTGCTAAACGACAGATCTTTGTGCTTTAAAGACGTCGACAGTGCACGTCTCTACGCTGGAAAAAATTCCCACATTTTCCACAGAGGAAAGTGTTCCGATACCACTTGTTAGGTACCAGATCTATTATAATAAGCAGAAAACATAAATACTGCAGAAAAATACTAGTAGAATAACAAAAAATGTAGAAAACCACAATACCAAAAATGATACCTTTATTGATAGAAAGCAATGTTCACTTGCCTCTCCGAGGGGGAAACCTCCAGCAAAACAACATTCTATTACAATAATTCTCAAGACAAAGCTTTCTCATGCCTTTTACTCCTATTTATACTAAATCTATATTCAAAAAAACAATCTAGAGGAATATCTTTCTAAAAGCGGAAACTTCTATAAAGTCTTCTTACATTAGACATGTTCACATTATTAACTAGGCCTTTTTTTATTAATATCAGCCTTTATTACATGGAAAATATATTATTCCACCTATGTGAGGGGTTAAGAAGGTTAGGTCTCTAACAGTGTTGAAGAAACAAAAGTGAGAAGGAAAAAATGTGTATTAAAAAAATAAAAACATGAGACACTATCCCTCAAATGTAATTGGGAAAAAGACGAGAGAATAAGCACCTTAGGCTTGGAGAAGCTAAAGAGTTGGGAACACCTGGCCTTCCAGCGTCAACCCCAACTAGGATATTTTCCTATTTACTCTTACATTGCAAAGGAAGAGGGGTTCTTTTGCTAAGAGTGAGAGGAACTGTTGCTAGATTCCCTTGAACACTGAGTATGGAACAGAGAGCTTGAGGGCACTGTAACCTGTACATTATCAATAAATTAAAAAGCCTAATCGAGGCTAATTGAATGTTGGTTTTCTCATTTGGTTTTCTAGGGTAATCATTGAGTTCTTGTGTGATGAATCTCTCTATGTTTTGTGCTAATTTATGTATATGAGTTGTTGGTTGTTGCTCTATATTTAAATTGTTGTTTAAGTTATTTTAATGTTGTGAGGATTCATTCTATGTTATTTCTCTGAGTTTTACTTAACATTCTCATTCTTCTTTAACCATTAAAGAATCCCAACAATGCTTTATTCTCATTTATGAGATTAAAAATCTGTCATTGCAAATCTAGAGCTGTTGCACTATTGTAGAAGGTTTCTAATTCTCTTTTTTCAAGCTTATTCACTGTTGGAGAAGACACAATGTTCTCCTTGGTTGTCATGGCTGCCACAGGTCATTTTCTTGTTTCTGTTGGAGTTGAGTTGAAGGTTGTATGCTAGTTGTACATGGCGTATGCGCCTTGTCTTGGCTGCCTAGGTGTGTGAGAAGACTTGGACAATTGCTCAACGATTTGGGTAGAGAGATGAGTGGTGAATCGTGGCACACGATCAAACCTAAACTCTTAATTGTTTGCTTAATGGTTAGATTGGTGAATCACCTTGGATTGGACATATTCATGACAAATGTACTTGGCATTGGAAGTACTTTTGTCATCATTGGTGTGTGAGAAGACTTGTACGGGTGCTCAATGATTTGGGAAGAGAGTTGAGTGGTGCATCGTGGCACACAATCAAACCTAAACTCTTAATTGTTTTCTTAATGGGAGATTGGTGAATCGCCTTGGATTGGATGTATTCATGCTAAATGTTCTTAGCATTGAAAGTAATTGTGTCGTTCACCACCTTCGGATAAAGTCACTTCTCGTGTAATTAAGTAACTTCCATCTTATACATATATTATGAGCGTGGTCATGTCATGATGTTTCTTGGATTGGTGTTTACATTTAAGAAAGTGGTTATACCATTACGTTTCATTGAGAGGTGGTTAGGTGAATTAGAAGGTGATCATAAAGAAAGGAAATTTGGAAGTGATTCTTTCATTTTTGAATGAATGACCATTGCGTTGAGCTTACTTTTGCATCCAGGCCTAGCACAACAAGACAATTTGAGCACAAGTTTACAGAGAGTTTAATATTACCTTTTGTCACGCAATCTTAAAAATACTTATAGGAAGTGTAGAATTGTAGAAATTGCTCAAGGATTTGTGTTATTGAAATGGACTAACTATAAGCCTATCGTTTATGAATCATATGGTATAAGAGTCCAAGTTAGAATATCCTTGGTTGGGACTTGTGTGGTAAACACCCGCAATGACTACAAAAAAAGTGGAAAAGAATTGTTGCGAGGTCTTCAAAGAAGTGGAGGACCAATAACAAAAAAAACTTTAGGGGCTAAATTTCGCCCATAGGCTAATTTTGCATGTTTTTTTCCAAAAAAAGAGCCACTAAATTCCATTTTTAATAAAAAGAATTACCCAAATTCCATAGGATAAAAGTATTTTACTCTAAAAATCACCAAAATTTTCTAAAAACTATAAAAATATTTAGAAATTTGAATATTTAAAAAAAAATATCGCCATACTTTTTATGATTGGCATTTTAAGAACTAATAATATTCACCAAGTTTTTTACACTTTAAGATAAGTATAGATCCTTAAAAATTTCCCTGGCCAACAATGACAAGGGGTCATCATGGAGAAGATGAAGAAAACGATCCTAGGGTAAGGTTGGATTAGTTAGAATAGAGCATTGCCACACTAACAATGATGATAACACAACTAAGGGTATGGACACACCCTCAACATAAAATGAACATGGAGAACACAAGGCTAACTTGGAAGATACCAAGAATAAAGAGAAACTAGAGTCAAAGCTTGAGATTGAGAGAAAGATGGGAGAATCGAGCTATAGCAAAATGCAAACTTGCCTTCCCATGTAGAGGCAAAGGTGGACAGAAATTGATGCCATCAAATTGAATCGGTGGCTATAGTAGACGGAGGTGTACTTCAGTGTACACAAAGTCACCGGGAAACAAATGATTTCATTTTCTAGATTAAAGCTTGAAGGCCATGCTTTGGCATGGTGGGAGAGTGATGCAACAGATAGAGAACTAGAAAATGATCCATCGATGATCGATTGCGAAGTGTTCATGGACATGATCAAAGTTCAGTTCTACCCAATTGAATATGAAGAGCACCAACAGATTGCATGACACTACTCCAGACAAAGGCAAGGGCAATTGATGCAGGAATTCACTATAAAGTTCAAGAAAAGAGCTATACAACTAGGTCTCTCTCTCTCAAAAGTATAGATATGTTTATCAAGTATTTGACAACATTTATTCCTCAATTTTGGTGACAATTGATGTTGTTCAAGCTTAAGACGATCGATGAAACAAGTGTTTAAGCACAATGCCTTGAAGGAGACAAGTAGAAATAACAGTGTAGCATGCATAAGCAAAAAAAAGCACAAGAACAATAGATAAAAGGGAAGAAGTGGACTGATAAGAAGGTTGTGGTAGCGACACAAAAAGAAACCCCTTACGTCGAGCAATGTGAGGCTCGTGGGAAAAAGGGACACATTGAGAAAGACTCCTGGAAAATGCACCCCAAGAAGTGCCCTAAGCATTTTCAAAAGAGGAAGAAGAAGAAAGCTTTGATAACTGTAGATGTTGAGGAGAAGGTGGACATCACCTTAGACCTGAAAGGGAAGATTAGTTGTACCACTCTTCAGAAGGAAGTAGCACTGGTTGGTTGTTGTCACAAGGAAGAGAAGGAGATTGCAGAGTTATTCTGCATCAACATCCACATGAAATTAAGGTAGATTGCTTGTTTGATCTCGGTTTGCAAACTAATTTGATCTCTACACAATTAGTTGAGAAGCTTGGATTAGAGACTTGTGACCATCCATAGCCGCACCCCTTGGGTTGGGTAAAACAAGAAGTAGAATTGGGAGTAGAAAAATAATGCAGGTTCAATTTTGTCATCAACCGGAACTTCATGGATGAAGTGGTAGTAGATGTGGTTCTATTGGATGTGTGTGGAGTTATCTTGGGAAGCCCGTACTTGTGCGTGAGAGATGCCATATTCAAGAGGACAACAAAATAGTATAGGACTGTCAAAGATGGGAATTCATATCCCATAAATGCACARAGGGACAAAGCCAAATTCTCTTTGATCAATGCTCATTAAGCCAAGAGACTCATTGGCAACACAAAGAAGTTTGTATTGTTGTTTTTTAGAGAAGGAAATCAAAAAGGAGAAGGCAACAAGCTGGAGATGAAGGGGACTCATCGAGCCTAGTATGTTTCCATGTGGATCACCCATCATCATTGTTCCAAAGAAGGATGGGAGTTGGAGAATGTGYGTTGATTATCATACCTTGAAAAAATTTACTATCAAGAATAGATATCCTATGCCAAGGATTGATGACTTGTTGGATCTGTAACAAGCCAAGTCCTTCACCAAGCCGATCCTCAAATTAGGTTACCATTGAGTGAAAATCAAAGCAAAAGACATGTGGAAGACAACGTTCAAGACAAGACAAGGTTTGTACGAATGGTTAGTGATGCCTTTCAGTTTATGTAATGCACCTGCAACTTTCACGAGATTGATAAATGATGTGTTGCATCCTTTTATTGAATTATTTGTAATATTGTACCTAGATGACATACTAATCCTCAGTAATACTTGGCAAGAGCACATCTCACATGTGATGCATGTGCTAGAGACATTAAAGAAGAATCCATTGATTGCAAATTTTAAGAAGTGTGAGTTCAAGGAGTCCTTTGTTTATCCTGGACACATGATCAATGGAGGAGAGTTGAGGGTGGGTATCGACAAGATCACAACCATCAACCAATGGCTTATTCACACTAGCTTTATAGAGGTCAAAGGTTTCATGGGAGCAACGTAATACCTGAGGAAGTTCATTGCAAACGTTTCCATAGTGGCAACACCATTGCACACTGTGACCGCCAAGGGAAAGAGATTTCATTGGGGTAAGTCATAACAATGATCATTGGAAGACTTGAATAGAAAGATCAACAATGCTTCGGTCCTATCCATGCCCAATTTATAGTGACCATTTGAACTAGAGATAGATGCCAATGGACATGCATTAGGGGTGGTGCTTATGTAAGAAGGAAGATATGTATATTATCATTTAGAGTTGTTTCATAGAGCAGTACTTGACTACCCCATGTATGATAAAGAGCACTATGTGATTATGTAAGCGGTGAATAAGTGGAAGCACTACCTCCTAGGGAAAGAGAGCATAAAACACACTGATCATCAACTGCTATAGTACCTCCAAAGTCAAAGCAATATGCAACAAATGAGACATTACAAGTGGTTGAGATTCTTGCAACAATTCCACCTATTCATCAAATACAAGAAAGGACCTACAAACAAGTTAGTTGATATGCTTTCACGACCCCCTCTAAAGAAGATTGAAGTAGCTATAGTGAGAATGTAACTTAAACCCTTCACTTATGAACTGTTCAGTGAATACTATGAGAGAGATGAAGATTTTAGAGGAGTATACAACCAACTAAAGGAGAGATTGTTCATTGCCATGGACGGAAATGAATATCACCTCCAAGATGGGTTGTTGTACAAGTTGTGCCTACCATAGGATAAAAGACTTCAGTTGATGAGGGAAGCTCACACTTCCAGGATTGTTGGACATTTTGGCACAACAAAGATAGTGGCAAATTTGTAGAGGTATGTGCATTGGCCAAAGATGCAGGAGCAGATGGTGAGATTTGTTAGAGGTTGTGTTCTTTGCAGTGCCAACAAACCAAGCAACAAAAAGCTTGGTCTCTATATGCCATTGCTAGTACGAAGCAGGCCTCGTGAGATTATCTCCATGGACTTTGTTGGAGGGTTTCCTATGTCTCGCCAAGGCCATGACTACTTGTTTTTCATGGTAGACCACTTCAACGAGATGTGTGTGCTTATTCCATGCAAAAGGCAATCTTTGGATGAGAAGTAACTGAGTTATTTTTTAATCATGTTTGGATACATTTTGGATTTCCAAGCTCCATCATATATGATCAAGATAACATATTCTTGGGCGGATTTTGGACAACACTTTGGAAGAGAATGGATACTAAGCTAAGGTATTCCACTACATTTCATCCCTAGACCTATGAACAAATGGAAGTTGCCAACTGCACATTGGTACAACAATTGAGAGGGTACAATAGCAAGCATCCAATGACTTGGGATGAGTAGTTGGTGTACATCTAGCATTCATATGTACATCCAACATTCATACAATTGAGCACTTCATTCTTCCACCAACAAATCACCTTTTGAGATTTGATTTGGCTATTTATCTCCCTCACTATTTGAGATTGTGTATGGACAACAAAAGGACAGAGCCAAGCTACAAGGAGATGAGAAGAAGGAAAGCACATTTGTGGACAAGATCAGATAAATACATATAAAGGTACAAGAGCAGCCTGAGACAAGCCAACAACAATGTAAAGCTAGACATGACTAGCATAGAGAAGATCATAAGTTTCATGTTGGAAATAAGGTATAACTTTACGTTTGCAAGGAGCAACGAAGAGACTCAAGCTACTCCAATATAGACCTTTTGACATTATTGAGCAGGTGAACAAGAATGCCTTCAGTTTAATACCTCCTCCTTATCTGTAAATTAACTCAGTGGTGAATGTGGAGTATATTAGGCTATTTGAGCCCTCCTTGCTGGATGGAAAAGAGGACCATTGGGTTCTCCCCATTGTCGAAGATTTTGTACCACGCGCTCTTAAAGAATTGAAGGAAGACACAATTCTATAACAAAAGGAATGAGTAACTCATAGATGATGGTGAGAAATATGGAAGATTTGTCTCAAAGGGCAGACTCCATGGAAAGTGAAATGGTATGAGAGGAACCTGATTGAAAGCAAGTTCCCTCACCTATCGCTAGAATCTTTTAGGGACTCAAATCCTTCCAATGGGGAGGTATGATTTGAATTGGATCTGCATGACAATAGTTGACTATTGGCTCAGGTTCTAAGAGGATCGACATTGGGAAGTTTTGAGGCTATGGACGAGGTAGGAGATTGGGTGATGGTGTGAAGGGCCCCATGCCATCTCGACCAATGTTCACCTCTACATTAACATAGTATTTTCAATGTAAGCATGGGAAATATAAATGGTTGGAAGGAAAATGTATTGAAAAAAAAGTGTGAAGAAGAAAAAAAGAAAAAAGAAATTGTGTATTAAAAAAAATATATATGAGACACTATCCCTCAAATGTATTTGGGAAAAAGACAAGAGAGGAGAGGCACGTTGGAATTAGGGAAGCTAAAGAGTTGGGGATCCATGGCCTTCTAGCTTCAACTCTAGTTGAGATATTCTCCTATTTACTCTTGCATCACAAAGAAATAGGATTTATTTCACTGAGAGTGAGAGGAATTGTTGCTAGATTCCCATGAGAAGATTGAGAATGGACCAGAGAGCTATGAAGGTACTGGAACTTGCACATTTCCAAGAAATAAATGTTATAAATAATAGGTGTGCTCGTTTAACCATAGACATTATAGCAATATTGTCACCCAACCATAGGCCAAAGCCACCCCCGAGAACCTTAACCTTGACAGAGAATAATTCTGGAAGCAAACCCTAGGCCTAAGAGTCAATCAATGTAATGTACCTCTCTCTAGATCTAGCGCACAAGGCAAAAATTCCAAACCACAACCAAGAGAAATTCCAAGCCTAAAACCGAAAATACAAGTTGCAGTAGCTGTAGCTGCAGCTACTCTCCAGACTTGCGTACTTACTAAATTTCTGCAGTTGCGAGCTGTGTGTGTCCAAATGAGCTCTGGCATCCTGTATTTATATTGCTCTTCCTTAGCTGTCTCGGTCGACTTCTCTTTCTGGAGGCTAAAAACTCAATATTAATTATTTTCTTTAGTCGACTTGTCTTCTAGGGTTATGTCCAATGCTTTATGGTTTCTTCATGCTTCCCGAAATATTCTATTTTTGTCAGGGTTACACATGGAGGTTTAATACCTCCTGACGCTACCATAATATCAACAATACAGAGTCTAATTGAAGCCAATATAATGCTAGTTTTCCCATTTGGGTTTCCAAGGTAAACATCGAGTTCTTGTGTGATGAATCTCTTTATGTGTTGTGCTAATTAATGTATATGAATTGTTGCTTGTTTCTTTGTATTTGAATTGTTGTATGAGTGATTTTAACGTTGTGATGATTCATTCTATGTTTTTGCTCTGAGGTTTAATTAATGTTCTCATTCTTCCTTAGCCATTAAATAATCCCAACAACACTTTATTCTCCTCTGTTCTTTCATTTTTGAGATTAGAAATCTATGGCTGCCAACTAGAGCTATTACACTATTGTAAAGGGTTTCTAATTCTGTTTTTTTCAGTCTTATTCACTATTGGAGAAGATAAAACATTCTCCTTGCTTGCCATCACTGCTACATGTTGTTTTCTTGTTTCCCTGAGGATTATATGATGCACGTGGCTATCTTGGAAGCCGTACACAGTGCTTGCGTCCTCCCCACAACAATACACACCTATTGGAGCTGAGTTGAAGGCCATGCACACCTTTTCTTGGTTACCTAGGCGTGTGAGACGACTTGGATGGTTTCTCAATGATTTGGGAACAGATTTGAGTGGTGAACCGTGCTACACAATCAAATCTAAAATCTTAATCGTTTGCTTAACAGTTGGATTGGTGGGTCTGTGACTAGGGTTTCCTCAGCCGCAAACCCCTCTTCTCCTCATTGTCACCGTTTCTTGTTCTTCTCCAGACGTTCCTCCTTCGGTTGTTGTGGAGCTTTGGCTGTCCTCGGCTCCCGAACGCCGCTGAGCTCACGCTAGTTTGTTGGTGCAACGATCCTTGTCTTTCGTTGATTGGGGCATGGCTTCTGCCTGTATTCCATTTTTTGTTTGTTGGTGATCGAGAGAGATGAGGGATTTGTTGTGTGTTCCGTCGGTTCTCCTGATCTGAAGATTGTGCTTCCCTCTTTGCGTGGGTTGTATTTTTTCTTGCCGGAGTGAATGCTTGCTCTCCTGTTGTCGAGGGTGCAGGGTCTTCTCTCGGTTGACTGGCTAGGAGGGTTTCATCAACGACTCCATGTCCTCTCTTTTCTTTCGTTTTTATTTCTTCGCTATAGCCATGGTCAACGACCTCCTCTAGTTCTACGGCATTGTCTCTCTATGGGGCTCCTTCCCATCCCTTGTGGTCCTTCTTCCATATCTGCCTCCTTGTTTTGGGATCGTTGTCAAGGTTTGATGCATATCCTTGTTTCTTCGCTCTGGTTTCAAATATTTTTTGTTGAGTTCTGATATTGCAGCCGGTAGATCAAATAGTTTTTGGAATCTCTCTTCCCTTTGAGGGATATGTATGTCGCTCAGACTTGGTTCGTCCCGCTTTTGGTTTTCTTGGTTGGTTCACTCGCTCTCGACAAGGTTTTGTTGGGGGTTTGTTCCCTGGAGTCTGTGGTCCTCTTCTCTGGTTTTTTGGTATGTTTAGGGTTTGATGTATACATAGATCGGTGCTATTGGTGTGTAGTTGCTATACCGCTCTGACCTGGGTCGTCCAATTTTTTGGTATGTTCAGGGTTTGATGTATACACAGGTCGGTGCTTTTGGTGTGTGGTTGCTATACCACTCTGACCTGGTCCGTCCAGTTCCCAGGGTTCTTTTTGGTTTGTTTCTCTCGACGTTTTTCTCTCTTGGTGGGGGCTTTGACTCTTGGTTGTTCCTTATTCCATTCTTGGAATATTGTATATGTCCTTTTGATCTTTGATGCCTTCAGGCTGTACTCTCTCATATGGTTTTTAGCCTTTGTTTTTCTTGGATATTTTTATCCAAGGTTGAGAGACGTGCTTAAAGGCACCTGTAGAATGTAATTTGGTTCTCTTCAGATGAATAAAATTACACTTTTTTCGTGGAAAAAAAAAACAATTGGATTGGTGAATCACCTTGGATTGGATGTATTCATGCTAAATGTGCTTGGAATTGGAAGTAATTGTGTCATTCACCACCTTCACATAAAGCCACTTCTCATGTAATTAATAAACTTTCATTTTATACATCTTTGGATGAGAGTGCTCATGTCGTGATGTTTCTTGGATTGGTGTTTACATATAAGGGAGTGGTTATACCATTAAGTTTTATTGAGAGGTGGTTAAGTGAATTAGAAGGTGATCATAAACAAAGGAAATTTGGAAGTGAGTATTTCACCTCTAAGTGAATGGACATTGGGTTGAGCTTGCTTTTGCATTCGAGCCTTGCACAACAAGAAAAACTAAGCACAAGTTTGCAATTTTACAAATACTTGTAGGAAGTGCAAAATTGTAGAAATTGCTCAAGGATTTGTGTTAGCAAACAAATTGTTTATAAGCCTTATGGATTATCATATCAATAAATATTATTTTTATATTTTTGGGTGCATTTATTTTGATTCCTCTAAGTGCTTATTGGGTCAAGAGTTACATTAGATCTACTATGGTAATTTAGTCACATGGGTATATGTGGAGTTCAGAGTTTAATAAAATTATTAAAAGCAATTAAAAATATCATAAAGTGTGTAGTGGAGAATAAATATCATGGAAAGTGACCCTTAATTTGTGTTGGATTGTATGTTGTCAAGTGATCCCTAAGTTGTGTTGGATTGTATGGTGACATTTGACATTACTTGCAAGTGTAATCTATCATAACATTGACATCGCTTGTGGTGTTGGAAGTGCATGTTGTTGATGATATTGCATACAATGACCATATGTTAATATAACTAACGTTATTTGTAGGCTCTACTTTGAACCCCCTCAAGATTCTTTTCCCAATATT
>ML780963.1:91480-137682 GCA_009831015.1 Picea engelmannii
ACCGCAGCGCGGGATGATCCACCAGCATGTTGTGCACGTGAAGGATATTGTAGACCTCATTTCCGCTACTTTCAGGTGGAACCCTGGCCTGGCTCGGATGCCTGCGAGTGACACTCATTTCCGTCAAAATGCCCGACAAGTTCTTCCCACTTCTTCGACGGAGACTCTTCAGACTCCCCCTGTTAAACACCGATGTCTAAACGAGCGCCAGATTCGAACCTGAAACATGTTTCCTATGCTTTATTAGGTTCCTCTTCCATTTGTAAGCTCTAAATTAACTTATATGACACGAAACACTCTGAAAATAGAGCTGGGATATCTCGCTTACCTTCAGCAAAATGCCTGAAAAATTCTTCAGCGGTCTTTTCCTCGATTTCGTAATTTGGAAGCTCCATACCTCTTATTGGAAAACTCATACAATTTTCCACGGCTTGAAAAAATGATCAGCGCCACTTCCGCATCGCAAAGCACAGACAGTTCAAACGCCTTTTTCAGCAATCCATTTCGACGCTTGGAGAAAGTCACTTGTCGATTTGTAGTATTCTCGATCCGTTTTATCTCAATCTTCCTACGGCCCATTGTGTGTTTGTACTCGATCTAATACCAGTCCAGGGACAGCTACATAAAATGTAGCAGTTAGGTTAACGAAACTTTAGTTCTGTTACTGCCTTTAGCCGTCAAGCCTAGGATGATCTGTGTACTGGCGGTTCTTTCGACCTGCAGAGAGATATGTGAGGAGGAAATCAGTTCAAGCGGCTGTATTATCCCCCTACGCAAAAGTCCAGACTGACCGACCGACATGACTTCATTTCGGTTGGAATGGAGCCTCAAGGTTTTCGAGAAAGAGAGAGAGAGCACTTACAGACAAAGCAGAGAAGAGCAGACGAGGAAACCCTTCCCAGTACAATTGACTGACCACATTGTCAAATCTATTAATTGTCAATACATTGAATAACGTGAAGCCTGCAATAACACTTAAAAGATATTAACCAATCAAATGTTAGAAAAATATTTTTGTTTATTATTAAAAAAAATACATATTTTAATTTCCTATGTTACACATTTGATATAAAACAAAAATCTAAAGTCAAACCTAAACTATTAGCCAATCAACGATGAACTCATCGCTATTAGTCCCTGGCCTTGGCAGGGACTAATAACTAAGCAATTACAATATACCCAAAGTATATCACCATTTTATAATAATAATCATATAATTGTTTATTTTAGAAAAATAGTCATATACATCAATATTTTATATTTATTATATTCATGAATTATGGGATGCTTGACTTGTATTTCATTTGAAGTGTTAATAAATAACTAAGCAATTACAATATACCCAAAGTATATCACCATTTTATAATAATAATCATATAATGTATAATTGTTTATATTAGAAAAGTAGTCAAATACATCAACATTTTATATTTATTATATTAATGATATTCAAACCCTTTCTGAAAAATGTGACTTATCATCTTTGTATATTTATATACATGCTAAATGCTAATTGTATTTCAAAATATATAATTAATAATTATATTTTTATTTTTTGTAGAACATATGGACTCGTGTGTATAGATGAAGGATAAAATGAGGTTTTTGTAATGAAGGTTGGGATGATTGCAAATGCATAAACCTTACATCATTTGAAAATAAGTATAAGTGATGGGAATTGAATTCGAGGGCCAATGATTCTCTTATTAGTCCTTGTCGAACACAAGAAGGGACTCTAGCGTTCGATACGGTTTAGACTGTCAATTAGTTTGCGGTTGACTTTTAATACATTTGGTATATCCATAACTTTGTAGCATGGATTGTAATTTTTCATACTAAATATTTTAATAAAAAATATTCATCTACTATCCTATTCACTTTAACAATGAAAGTCTTATTGGATGCTTCGCTCCTCCCAATGTAAAAATACATTCCCAATCTTCACTTTTAACTTATGCTTTTGACTTATGATTTGGATGATGATTTGCATGCAATTTATTTGTTCTAAGTTTTAACGTAAGTTCTAAGTTTTCAATGCACCCAAAAATGTCTGACGAATACAACCAGTGCCTACTCTTCCTCCTAAATTTCAATGTCTGACAAATATGGCCACCGTCTCCACCACCTGCATTCATGCAGACACATGGCCTGCTTATTTCTTCCTGACACTATGGCAGGGGTTGAACTTGTTAAGTCCTGCCACCGTCGATAAGAATTTGATCTGCTACTGTTGCTTGGAAAGGATTTCTTGACATTCTTGCCAAGTGCACATCTTCTACATATACCATCATGCTCTACTTGCAATTCTGGGATTTATATTAATTAAGATGGAGGAGGGGAAGTTTTTGTCTACCTCACAATCGCTAATTATGTATTATGTTTGGTTCTCGAAATGACGTTTGATTCCCCTACACCCCACCACATTGAGCATAAAATCCCTTGTTCTCCTGGGAGAAGCGAAAATGACTAGGAGACCACACCACTTCTACAATCTGATTGTACATCAATATACCACCCTATGTCCGGTCCTTTCATTTTGCATGTTTAGTTTTCCCCATAAACAAATGTCGGAATGAAAGGCACAAAATGACATCATGAAATGACTTCGCTCACTACACTTCGTTTATCCTCCAAAGGTCAAGTACTCGCCATCGGAATACTAACGTTTCACCCAGGCTACTATAGATAGACCGTGCTTCAAAGGTCCCCAGGCTTTGCTCTTGCATGTCCTGGGGATCAACGAGAATGGCAGGGCGACTCCACCACCTGCATGCATGCAGGCACATGACTTGCTTATTTCTTCTTGGCACTATGGCAGGGGTTGTTGGAGATGTCTGCTTTGCAAAAGAGGAACACACAATTTAATTGAGGAGAAAAGGCCATGTTGAACCACTCACCATCTCCCATTGGGACCAACCAATTAGTAGTGACCATGGAATCTCTTCTCAGGAAGCACTATATTTTATCACCCGAAGAAAACCAAAGTTGAACCGGTAATACTGAAGCAACCCCGCTTCCAGCACTAGTTCTTCATCCCAGCAGCACCAACACCAACAACAAAGGAAGAGAAGCCTTGATTTTCAGGACCAACCCTGACAGGTCTAGAGCACGGTGTGTGGGCATCCATAACTAAGATGGATTAAGTGAGGTTAGAATGAAAAGTTGGTTAAATCAAGGGGAAGCAAAGGTTGGCCAGGTGGGTTGCAAAAGCTTATTTCTTCTAGGCGTACCTGCTAATGTAGAGGGGGGGTTCGTTCCTGGTATGGTATTTGTGGCGCATGCAAATATATATGTTGTCAACTAGAGCTAACCTTCCTACAACCAGTAGGCATTCGCGTGGTGATCTAACAGCCAAGGATGCCAAACCAGAAGTAAATGTGTTTCTCATTTCTGTACCTGCCTTTGTCTATGTTGCCTCTGAGTCTTACACCTTCTTTCTAGTAGTAGAGATGGGAGATATTCCATAACGCGATCAGGTGCAACATCCACTTTCCCTTCACATTCTTCTAAGTGCATTTTCTTCTGAATTAAATAAGCATACACACTCAACCGACATAATAAGAAGCATTAGGAGCAAGTAAGCAAGCATCCTCAAACCGATAGGTAGTAAGCAAGCATGCTCAAGAAGACAGGTTCAAATGATGGAAGTGTTAGGATCAAGTAAGCAAGCACGCTGAAGCTGATAGGTTCAAATGCTGGGAATAACATTGATCGTTCCCAGATACTTTCTTCTTGTGGCAAGTCGTATGTTTTGAATTTTAAGCATAAATGAGCCAACATTTTATATTGCAATTACAATGATAGTTGATTCCTTCTCATATGATCTAGAAGCTTATCGCTTAGGAGCCTCGTGCACACTAGCACATCCACCAGTTGTCAACCCTCTGCATGTAAATGCAAGTGTCAAAGAATAGGTTGTAGCGGTTAACATTAAGAGGAACGCATAGATATGCAAGTGTCAAAGAATAAGTTGTAGTGGTTAACACTTCGAGGAACACTAGGCAAGCTAAATGTAATGCATTGTCATGATTACATGGTCAACGACAATTGAGCCTCTCATAAATTAACATGTTGAACGAACCTTTTCTTTCTTTAACAGTTTGAAACATAGATTTTATTTATTGTTTTTTATATTTTTCTATGGACATGCATGGTCCAATTTGATACGGGGTTCTCTTATAAAGAGAATATTTTCCTTAATTCTTTAAGCTTATGCCATGATCGGTGATAGTTGCATTTTCCCTGCTAAAGGAAAGGGAAACAATGGAAATTTTAGATAAAAAATTATAGAAAATCGGTGATAGCTCCATTTGACCTGCTAAAGGAAAGGGAATAATGGAAATTTTAGATAAAACAATGCCAGAGATTGGTAATGAGTTCTTCCATTTTTATTGTTTTTGTAACCTTTTAGAAAAAAATTATGTGAGAAACCTCGTCCAAATTTCCAAATAGGGTTATCACGATCTTTATCCTTACTGGCATAATTTTTTATGTTGTAATAAAAATATATCACTCGAGGCTGATAAACATGAGACAGATAGACATTAGACAATGGGAGATTTTATTTATGAATATTTAAAAGAGCGTTTGTTTTTTCTTATATACTTAACACTGATGTGGTCTTTTGATGTTGGAGACCCAACTAGCAGAAAACAATTTTGAAGCAGCAGGCTTGGACTGTCTGCTCTGATACCATCTGATATGGAACAAATAGGAGCAATGAAGATTACAGCAGGAGAATTCTAAGAAATGTGAATTATTACTTGCAAATCACCAAGAGTGCTAAAGCGCACTAGCTGACCTGGAAGCGTTGTTCCTAGAACTAAAGCAAGACCTGCAGTCCTACAAGACCTTCCTTCTGAAGCTGACTCTACAGAGTAAGACTGAGGGGATTTTAGCCATGTTATCCGCCAAAAAAACAATATTTTTTTCTTTGTCTCTACATAAATAAAAGAGTTGAAGATTCGATGTCATATGTTTATGCATTTTATTTGGGGGAATTGGATTTCATTTTTACCGAAATAGGGCATTTCGCCACTGATATGCTTGAGATTGAATCTGGAATTGGGGAACTTGTTTATTTCCAACATGGCTGAGAGTCCCAAATGCTATGGAGAACATAGCCAAAGCAAATATGGTCAAGGTAACATTTCTTGTCAATGTCCCACTGTTTGCCTACTATTTTAATCGTTGTTGACTATCATGCTTATAATTTAGATATGCTAATGTACAAAACATACAAAATGGTCTTTTGTTTATATAAGTAACAACATGACACATTTGTAAAAAATAACAGCGGAGACATCACTATTACCGCATCCTTATTACAGCAGGGACATCGCTACTACTGTAACACTTGTTAAAATTTTAAAACCTCATTGCTCGCCCTTTCAGAGGCATTGAGAAAAGTTTCCAAGTGTCATGGCATTAATGCAAATTTAATGTTATAAAGGTTAATTATATAAATTTGAGTAAGAAGCACATAAAACGGCTTAAAAGGCACATTAATATAATCACCTAACACTTTTCATAATAAGATGTTATTAATTTACATAGTATGTTTTGAAAAAGTATGAAAACAAAATGAAGCTTGTCCATGAAGAAAAGGGAAGATTCCTTAAGGGGATTATTTACGAAAAGGATATTAACATTTATATTTCTTCAAATGAAGAGAAAAATTACACTAATATTGACTTGACAAGTCAATTATTGATTCTGGAACCAAGTACAGTAGAAAAGAAACACTTTTTTGGTGAAAAGCAATTTGAATTAAGGATTTACAATTAACAATTGATTGATGATTATAAATTCACATCTCAATTCAATGTTACGACTATGTATAAAGAAGATGTTGATATAGTTCTTGTTCTAATTGGATGGAATCATGAGGGAAGTTCATTCTAAATGTAAAGAATAAAAATTGATTGTCTCCTATAAGAAGAATAAGATAATATTACAAGGCTTCACAATGAAATCATGCATAGAATATCCTTCACCAGAAATATAGACGATGTGTAAAACATGTAATTCATTGTGACTAAGAATCACGAGAGAAGAAGAGCGCTAAGAAATATTTCAAGAAGATGTTGTGAGAGAAAGACAACAAAAATAATCATTTGAAGAATCATAGTCAAATCCTGCTTACGGAAGTAAAAAAATTAAAATTTAAGGTTATATCGATCCTGAAAGTATACAAAAAAACATCCATGGATGCAAGTGAATCAAGGAAGTTTTTAGAAGTTGAAACTATAGATAAAGAGACCTCAACATAATTGATCAAAACTAAAAATTAGATTGCCATTATTGATGAAGTTTTATTGGTGAAAGTGCATCTGAATTTGAGTTCAAGAAACAATTCAATGACAAGTCAGTGATGGTTGATGTTCCATCGATCACCATTGATGATGTTGTTGATGCACTAGTGAATATGAAAATATCACATATTAGTATGTTGACACAAGTAAATCATGAAAAGATTAATAAGATCAACTTATCAGGGTACCATATCAACACCCAAATCACAAAAGTTGTAGCACACAAGAATCAATGTACCAATATTCAATAGTACCTAACCAAATTCAATGTTGTACTTACATATCAAGGCATCTAAGTATCAATACAACTCGATTTCAACAACAAAAAAGATCAAATCCATAATCTTATCCTCAGAGAGTTCCATGAAGAATCCACCTAGGATTGATCATATTTCAACAAGACAATATTGTTCAAGGCTTCAAATTTCATATTGACTATGTCCTCAAGCTTATCAAATAGTTGAAAGTTACAAGAAGATGATTCATTCCATCAAAATAATATTTTCCTTGCACATTCTTTGGGAACAAAGCATTTCTAAGAAAACAAGACTTGTAATATACCCAAGGTATATTACATCTATGCAATAGTAGTTATATAATGTATAATCATTATATTGTAAATAGTAGTCAGATAGGTCAATATTTTATATTTACTATTTTGTAATAAATAATAGTCATACTTTTTGTTGAAGGATGCAACTTATCACATCTATGTGTATTTATCTACACACTAATTGTATCTAAAAATATATCAGTTAATAATTAGATAATGACCAAATGGCAGAGGTAATTGGAATTGGGGATGGAGGCGAAGGGATTAGGGTTTCTGAAGACTGGGATGGGGATGCAGGCAGTGTTGAACTTGGTTTTGTGAAGGTCTATGCATTGATGGTCATGGAGGCGAAGGGATTAGGGTTTTCAGATTTTTGGAGGGTGGATTTTGGCACATTGGGTGACAATGATGTTTAGCATAGATGTTAATTCTAGTCAATAGCTGACATGGCTTTCTTGCTGGACATGGATTGGGAAGAGGAGGATGCTCTTTGGAAAAGATAAGGCATATTTTTTCCATACGAGACATTACGACAAGTGTACAAAAACTTGGGTGGGTGAGATGGCGAAGGTCACGTGTTTTTGACAACAACTGTGTCTCTTCCTCAAAATGACACAAGCAAAAGGTTTGTCACCGGATGTTTTAAAAGGTATTTTCAAACCCCGCACGCAACGAGGCTCCCCGAACAAGAGAAAAAGGGTTTAATGCTCCGTCTATTCATGATGGCTCCTCGATTCTTCAAGTAGTTGACCTTAATGGTAAGGAAATAAGATCCCATCATTCAAAATTCTCTTCAACACAATTGGGGATGTGATTCCTCATAGGGAAGAAAAGGATAACAAAAGTGTTGGAAGTGGTAGGAACAAAAATTTTGGAGAAGCAACAAAGAATAATCGAAAATACAAAACCCTAAAAGTCAGGAGTAGTAAACCGATGTGTGTAATGGGAAAAGATATCACTATTGATAGAGTTGCAGGTCTCTCGAAGAAATCCCTAGTTGGAAAATTATTCTACATCAAGATGTTGAATGCTCGCTTAAAACAATGGATCCAGACCTTTTGGAAACCATTAGTTGGTTATTTTCCGTGATATAGTCTCCTGCCAAACTACTGGATATGATTTCACTTTTTATCGGATTATTGACAAAGGGGTGTCAATGCTTAAGAGGTGGACTCCAGGCATTAACCCTTATACAAAAAATTTCTCAAAACGTTATGTATGGTTACTTCTACCTGATTTTCCTCTCAAGTTTTGGGCGACAAAGGTATTTTAGGAAATTGCAAATACGATAGGAAAATTTGTTTTCTTTGATGAGAAGGTTCTTAGATGGAACAATAAAAGACTTGTGTTGATTCTGGTGGAGGTAGATTTGGACTTGGGGTTACCTGTTGAAATAGAAATTCATAAAGAGGATAGATCCTTTATTCAAATTCTGGATTATTGGAGAGAACCCTTTTGATGCCATGTCTGTAGACAGATAGGCCACATAAAAGAAAATTTCCGAGAACCGAAGAAAGAAGTAGGGTCCAGGGAAGGAGATCTGAATCAAATTTGGAAAGAAGACCCTCCATAGTTAGAAGATAATACGCTCTGTGGGTTTGAGTAGATTCTTTTTTAGGTAAGATGAAAATCTTTTTCCCTTCATTTTTCAATTCACTTTCTAAAAATGACATTGAGTCACTGTTGAAACATGAGGATTGGATTGTTGAAATTTTTCGAGGGTCCTAGGAATTAGTGATGAAGAATCCTTTAGGATTATCATTGGAAAGTAGTGAGCGAGAGGACCCTATGATTGAGCAATTTGTTAACCCTATGGATTTCCAAACTTCTAAAATTTCAATGAATGCATCTTGTTGTAATGTTCATGAAAAGGAGTTGAATTTTCCTCTGTCTAATCAATGTGATGGATTACAGGGTAAGCCTTTGGGTTATTTGGATGATATTGTCGAGCCTCGGACTCTTTTTTCTGAACCTAGGGTTGATAATATTATTACTTCTAAGGAGTTGTTGGAAAAGGAAAGTCTTTGTAAAGACACAACATCTTCTTACAAAGATATTTTAATTAATACCCCTTTGGAAATAAGCAATAAATTTGAGTCTTTGAAAGAAGGGAGGTCAAATGTTACCATTTGGAAGAAATCCTCAAAGAAAACTTACAAAAATCCCCCTAACATTATTGAAGGAGGCCTGACTCCTTTATTTTCTCCTGATTTTCCTCTCCAAGATGTCCTGAATCCTTTTTTGGTTCCTTCTTCTTCTCCTAGGGCACTTAGAGCTCGACTTCCCGAAGAAGATTTTCTTAAATGATTTTATTTTCTTTAAATATATGTGGGGTAGGGGGTGCCCCAAAGTTATTAACCTTGAGAAGGTTAATATATTCAGTGAGTCCTGACACTATTTTCCTTCAAGAAGCTATGGTGGAGAGTGAGAAAGAAAATATTTTTCCTCAAATGTTTCCCTAGTTGGAATTGTGTTGCAGTCAATTCATGTGGACAGTCAGGAGGTTTGGTTTCAGGATGGAATCCTTTAAAAGCAGTTCTAAATGCTTATGACACTAGTGTTGGTATTATTTTGGAAGGTCGTCCCCAAGATGTCTCTATTCCAGTCAAACTTTTGAATTGTTATGGGACTTATAAGGATAGACCCTCTTTTTGGAAAAAGTTGGAAGATTGTGGTTTTCTCAGGGAAGAAGGTTTAATTATTGGGGGAGATTTAAACTTTATTGTTTCTTCAAGAGAGATTTGGGGAGAACATGTAAGATTGGACCCTCTTGTTGATTATTTCTCCTCTTTTCTCTCTGTAACCGGTCGAGTAGATGTACAACCAGTCATCATGGGGCCTACTTGGAGAAATGGGTGTTCTAGCTCTGTTGGAATTAAAAAAAGGCTTGATAGGTTTTCGATTAATGAAGATTTGTTGGTAAGCTTGGGTCGTTGTAAATCTTGGGTCATAAACTCACTCATTTCAGACCATAATCCTATTCGTATACAATTTGATGAATCCATAGAAAAATGTCTCTACCCCTTTAAGTTCAACCACTCTTGGTTGCAAGAACCTGATTTCAACACTTTGGTTCCTTCTACTTGGAAATTAATGGATTCTTTGAAAGACAGATCCATCGTGCAACTCCTAGTTAATAAACTCAAATACTTGAAGGAGGAAGTAATCAAATGGAAAGTAGTGAAGAAGATAAATATGAAAGAAGAACTTTCAGATCTGGAACAAAAAATGGATAAGACTTTTCAATGTTACCCTTCACAAATATTTCCTTCAGATGTAAAGGATTGCTTGATTTCATTTGAAAAAAGGAAATATGAGATTCTAAAGCTAGAAGAAGATTCATGGTGCCTAAAAAGCAGGGCTATTTGGTTAAAAAGTGGAGACAAAAATACATATTTCTTTCACAAACATGTTGAATTCCATAGAAAGTTAAACACCATTTGGGATATAAAAGATATGGAAGGAAAAACACATTTTTTCCAAAAATACGTCAGATCAACTACTTTTGATTTCTTCAGACAACAATACAAAGCAGTAGAAAAAGAAAATATTATTTTGCAGCTTTAGGTACTAAAATAATTCCCTCGCTTCTTCATGGATGAAGAAAGTGATGCTTTAGGTGGTCAAGTTACTTTGCAAGAGGTGGAACTTATTGTAGATTCGATGCCAAAAGATAAAATCTATGGTCCTGATGGGTGGACATAGGAGCTCTTCAAGC
Source organism: Picea engelmannii (assembly GCA_009831015.1). Taxonomy (NCBI): domain Eukaryota; kingdom Viridiplantae; phylum Streptophyta; class Pinopsida; order Pinales; family Pinaceae; genus Picea; species Picea engelmannii. The sequence continues at coordinate 102,066 of ML780963.1, forward strand.
ATTTTTTTGATATCTTAGGCAATGATCTGGTGAATGTTGTTGAGGAGTCAAGGCTTTCGGGAAAAGTATGTGGGTTTATGAATGCAACCTTTGTTGCTCTTATTCCAAAAGATTCGAACCCCTTATCCTTCCATGAATTCAGACCTACTGATTTATGTAATTTTGTCTATAAAGTTATGTCAAAGATTATAACTAACATACTCAAAATAAAAATTTCTTATTGATCTCAGAAGAGCAATTTGGTTTCTTGAAAGATAGACTAATCTTCAATTATTTAGGAATTGCACAAGAATGCTTGCATTCTTCAAAGTCTAAAAAAACAAAATCTATGTTTTGAAGCTGGATCTCAAGAAGGCTTATGATTAAGTTAGCTGGAATTTCCTCAGGATGTTATTGATATAGGTTGGTTTAAAGTGGGAAGCAACTCAATGGATAATGGGTTGTGTATCCAGTGCAAACTTTGTTATTTTGGTTAATGGATCTCCAACTGAGTTTCTTAAAAGTCATAGAGGGATAAGACAAGGTTTCCCTCTATCCCCATTTTTGTGAAGAAGGCAAAATCTGAAGGCAAATTCACAGGCTTTAAAGTTGCAAGAGGGATATAAATCACTCATATTCTCTTTTTGGATGATGTGATAATTATGGGCATTGATTTGGTAGAAGAATGGGTTGGAATTAAGCAATTGATTTCAAATTTCTGTCAATATTCAAGGATGGAAATAAACTGTCAAAAGTCTTTTTTCATACACAACAATATTGATGAAGATTTTCTAGAAAGAATGGTTAATATATTTGGAATTTCTATAGCTTTGCTTGACATTGGGATGAAATATTTGGGCTTCCATCTGAAGCCAAATGATTACAGGATTTCCAATTGGTTTTGGCTTATCCAAAACTTCGAGAAAATAATAGCAATATGGACTCTTCATTGGTTATCTCTAGGAGGAAGGTTGGTTTTAATAAAATTTGTTCTACAAAACTTGTCAGTTTACTGGTTAAGCCTTGCTAAGATTCCTGAAAAAATTAAAGCCAAAATTAGACAAATTAGTACAAGTTTTATGTGCAGAGGAGCTCGAAGTCCTACAGGATTTCATTTGGAAAAATGGGATAGGATAGCCAAGCCTAAAGTCCTTAGAGGTTTGGGTCTTAGAAATATAAATTGGTTTGCACAAGCGTTGGCTGCTAAATCTCTATGGAGAGCTATGTTTGGACCTAGCCTTTGGAGTAAAGTGATGCTAAAAAAAATATTTGAATGATAAGGATGTCATATTTTGGTTGAGGGAATGTTCTTACAAGTATTCTATTTCATCAAATTTCTGGAGACATCTTATGTTTTCTCTGCCTTTGGTGAAAAACTAGATAGCTTGGTTAGTTGTGTTGAAATATTGTAACTGCAAATAGTATTCTATTTATTATTGAGTTATTATTTATCTGATCAATCCCCTTTTGTGGATTGATCATGTCGAGCTTTGTACTTGACCAAATCCCCTCTTGTGGATTGTTCAAACCCTAATTATATTATGCAAATTAAGAAGTCGGCCCCCAGGCCTAATTAAAGTGGTTTTAACCACTAAGAAGAGAAGTCGGCCCCGCCCAGTGAAGAGACACCTTTCCAGTGCCTTCCAACTAGTATAAATAAAGTAGGCTAGCGCCTCATTATCTCACTCACTCATTCACTCATCAAGTGCGCAAGTTTGGTAGCCGCAGTTGGGAGAAGAAGGAAGAGAGAGACACATTGCTTAGTGTTGGATATTTTCTAGTGTTTTGGTTTATTGTCTTGGCATTGTATTTGCTATCTATATTAAGGAAGTTTTTGTTGGGTTTTCTCCCCCATGAGGGTTTCCCGTGATAAATGTTGTGTATATTGTGATTGTGTTTCTCTCGGTGATCCTTATACCTATGCTATTGTTATCTAGTAAATTGAAAAGAAACCTAATAATAGATAAAAACTTAACATGTTTTAAGAGCTAAACTGAAGAGAGCACCTTTCACTGGATAAGAAAAAACGTCACTGTTATCGTACAAGAAAATTAGTGTTTTCTATTGAAGATGAAATTTCAGCCTAAAACTCATCAAGGAAGTGCGCCCTGGCCTAGAGAACTCTTTGGCAGCCTCAGCGCACTTTTTCAATGGACATAACTCCCAGAAAGTGAAACCCTAGTTTTCATTGGTACTAGAAAACTAGGAAACCAAAACCAGTACCAGAAATGCCAGTACAGAATTTTGCAGGCCAAGTTTGAAGGGGAAAATTTTGGATTTTCTGAAATCTGACTACACCAGGCTACTCACCTCAACCAAGCACACCTCCTGGTGAGTTCATATTTAAATTCTGAGCATTTTCATTTTTTGGTTATTTTACCAGCGCCAGGTCAAGATGTTTGCAAGCACTAAGCTTGTTGAGAAGCTAGAAGGAGTGGTTAACTTTTGTACATGGAAATTTAGGATTGCACCCATTCTTTAAGAGATGACCTAGCAAGATTCATTAAAGAATATGTACCAGAACCTACCGATGTTACACCTAAAGAAAAACACCACAAGGACATGGTTAGGGCCAAAAGAATCATTGCAGACTCTAGTAAAGATCACTTGATCCCTCAAGTAGCCTCAAATAAAACTCCAAAATAAATGTTCGATGCCCTAACTAGAATGTATGAAGGAAAGAACATCAAATTGAAAATGAATCTAAGAACTCAACTCAAAAGTACAAGGATGCAGAAAGGAGAAACAATTCATGAATATTTATCTAGAATATCACAATTCAAGGAACAACTAGAAGCAATTGGAGATACTCTAGATGAAGATGAATTCATAATGACAACTCTTAATGGTCTCACAAGACCTTGGTATGTGTTCATCCAAACCATTTGTGCCAGAAAGGAGAAAATACACTTTGACAGTCTTTGGGAAGAATGTGTTCAAGAAGAAGCAAGAGTAGCTAACTGAGAAGCAGTACTATCAAGAGATGAAGATCAAGCCCTAGCTGCTCATACCAAAGGAGGAAGGAAGAGGTATCATTTCCAGAAGGAGACTCATCAACATAAGGAATCTCACTCCCCAAAGAGATTCAACAACTCTCATAAAGAATCTCACCCTCCAAGAAAATTCCAGAAGTTTCTGAAAGGTCAAAGAAGAGAAAGAGATTTCCCCTCTTATCAATGCTACCTTTGTGATAAAATGGGACATATTGCTAAAGATTGTCCATCTAAGAGAGAAGAATACAATAATAGAAACAAAAGGCACCATGCCCATATAATTGAAGATGAAGAGCCACCCTCAAAGATGATTAAAGAACAGATTGAAGACTATGTCTTAATCTCTGCACTCTTAGGATCAATGTCACCTAGTGAGGATACTTGGCTCATAGATAGTGGTGCTTCCAAGCACATGATAGGTCAACGAGACATTCTCTCTATCCTTATAGAAAATAACTTTCCCCATAAAGTTACACTTGGAGATGATTATCAATACCCTATCAAAGGTGTGGGAGAGTCCAATTACAAACTTGATTTAGGAACCCCGAAGAAGATGAAGGATGTACTATATGTGCCAGGTTTGACAAAGAACTTACTTTATATCTCATCTTTAGACAAGAAATGCTTAAGAGTTGCTTTCATGGATGGAGAAGTTCTTATGAGGCCTAAAGGAAAAACCATAGAAGATGCAATTGTTATTGGAACAGAAGAAGGTGGATTGTATAAGCGAAAAGGTCACCCAGTTGCAGCCTTGACTCATTTCATTGAGATTTCATGTGAACTTTGGCACAGAAGACTAGCTCACATCAACTACAAGGCATTACCATATGTGAGCAAGGCAGTCATAGGTCTACCAGAATTCAAGGTTGAACATGAAGGTGTGTGCAATGGATGTACACAAGGAAAGAACATAAAGAACCCTTTTCCGAAGAGCATCAGTAAAGCAGAAGGAGTCTTAGAGCTCATCCACTCAGATGTATGTGGCCCATTGCCATCAACCTCCATTAGTGGGTATGTATACTACGTATCATTTATTGATGACTATTCTCGCAAGACTTGGGTGTACTTCTTAAAGTCAAAAGATGAATTGTTTGGAAAATTCAAGGAATTAAAAGCCCTGATAGATAATCTCTATGAAAGAAAGATCAAGACACTCAGGTTAGATAATGGAGGATAATACACTTCAAAAGAGTTTGTAAATTTTTGTAAAGATGTTGGGATCAAGAGGGAGATCACCAGTTCCTACAATCCTCAACAAAATGGTGTAGCAGAAAGAAAGAACATAACTATAATGGAAGCAGTGAAGACTATGATCCACGATCAATATATTCCAATGCATTTATGGGCAGAAGCAACAAGAACAACAATATATGTACAAAATATATTATCCCATAGTGCTCTTGGGTTCAAAACCCTTGAAGAGATGTTCTCAGGAAAGAAGCCAGAAGTAAGTCATCTCAAGATATTTGGATGTCCAGTATTTATACACATTTCAAAAGAGAAGATAACCAAGCTGGAACCTTTAGGAAAGAAGGGAATATTTGTTGGATATTGTGAGTTCTAAAAGGCCTTCAGAATTTATATACCGGGTTACCATCATATTGATATCGGTAGAGATGTAACCTTTGATGAAGATGCAGAACTCAAGAAATCAAGAAGATGCCAGCTTGAAGAAGTATATGTAGAAGAACTCGTAGCTCCCAGAGTTGCATAACCAGTGAGGGAAGTCATAACTTCCCCTAATGAGGAGATTCCAAAAGATCATGACATAATATAATCTCAAGAACCTCTCCAGATGACGATCTCTCACAAGAGAAAGTCAGCCTAGGCAAGGGAACTTATTCAAGATGGAGAGAAATATGGTGCCCCTGAAGGAACCATGAGACAAGTCAAGAAACCTAAGCCATTCTCCAGTTACATGGATTTGATGTGTGATCTCTTAGAGAAGGAGCCTACTTGCTTTGAAGAAGCCATTCAAAATAAAGAATGGGCAGATGCCATGACAAAAGAATACCAATCCATTATAAAGAATGATGTATGGGAAATAGTTCCCAGACTGAAGAGAAAGGATGTGGTATCTTCCAAATGGTTATACAAGATAAAACATGTTGATGATGGAAGTATTGAGAAATATAAAGAAAAAAATTTAGCTCGCGGATTTTCTCAAAAGGAAGGCATTTATTATGAAGAGACGTTTACTCATGTATCCAGATACACTTCAATCAAAACCATCATAGCCCTTGCAATTAAGATGAAATGGAAGTTACACCGGATGGACGTAAAAACAACTTTCTTAAATGGTGTCATTGAAGAGGAAGTGTATATAGAACAACCTCAAGGGTTTGAGGTTGAAGATAGAAAAACACATGTCTACAGATTAAAGTAGGCTCTATATGGATTGAAACAAGATCATAGAGCTTTGTATGGAATAATTAACAGTTTCTTGACGAGATTGGGCTTTACCAGGAGTAAATTTGATTCTAACCTATACTTCAAGGTTATGAATGATGAGCCTATTATATTGTTGTTGTATGTGGATGACTTATTTCTAACTAGGGAAGAAAAACTCATCATTGATTGTAAGAAGAAGCTCGTTGAAGAATTTGAGATGAAAGACCTAGGCCTAATGCACTATTTCTTAGGTCTTGAGCTATGGCAGAGCCCGGAGAAGATCTCCCTTAACCAAGGGAAGTATGCAGTTGAATATTAAAGAGGTTTGATATGTTGGAGTGTAAATCCATGAATACACCCATGGAAACAAAGTTGAAGCTCTTGGTTGATACTTTGTCAGAGTTGGTTGATGCTACACTGTACAGACAAATCATTGGATCATTGATGTAACTGACGAACACCCGACCATATATATGTTTTGTTGTGAACACCTTGAGTCAATTTCTGGTAGAACCTAGACATGTTCACCTTGTTGCTACAAAACATGTGATGAGATACCTTAAGGGTACGTTGGATTTTGGTCTCAGTTATAATGGAGATCATGAGTTCATACTGAGAGGATATACCGATTCAGATTGGGTTGGAAGTGTCTCTGACAGAAAGAGCACCTTTGTCGTACCTACTGGATGAATTGAGTGGCGCCCAATTCTTTACTAAACTTGATCTTCGTCCAGGCTACCGCCAGATACGAATGAAAGAGGCAGACATTCCCAAGACTACCTTTAGAACTCATGAGGGCCACTATGAGTTTTTGGTCATGCCCTTTGGCTTGTGTAATGCCCCCTCTACCTTCCAAAGCCTCGTGAATCATGTCTTTCATCCTTTCTCCATCATTTTGTCTTAGTTTTCTTTGATGATATCCTCATCTGTAGCAAGACCTAGACAAAACATCTTGCTCATGTGGATTGAGTTCTCCATCTACTCTCTCAACACCAACTTTTCCTGAAACAGTCTAAATGTGCTTTTGGCACCTCAGAAGTAGAGTACTTGGGTAATCTGGTTGGCAAAGACGGTGTCAGAGTGGATCCTAAAAAGATTGAAGCTATGCAAGACTGGCCTCACCCAAAGACTCTCAAAAGATTGCATGGATTTCTGGGTTTAATAGGTTATTATCGCAAGTTTGTTAAGAATTACAGAAAGATTGTAGCACCTCTCACTGCTCTCCTAAAAAAGAACTCTTTCACTTGGACTCCATCTGCTGCTCAAGCTTTTCAAACCTTGAAGATGGCCATGTGCACCACCCCAGTTATGGCCCTTCCTGATTTCACAAAGACCTTTGTCTTAGAATGTGATGCTTCAGGGAAAGGAATTGGTGTTGTCCTTATGCAAGAGGGTCAGCCTTTGGCCTTTACCAGCAAGCAACTATCTAAAAGAAATCTGAGCAAATTTATCTATGAAAAGGAAATGTTGGCTATTCTACATGCTGTTGATTTGTGGTGCCCTTATCTATTGGGGCAACGCTTCCAAATTAAGACAGAGCATCAAAGCCTCAATTATTTTTTGGAACAACGCATTTCCTCCTTGGAGCAACAAAAATGGGTAACTAAGCTATTTGGCTATGATTATGAGATCATTTACAAGAAAGGCAAAGAAAATGTGGTTGCGGATCACTTTCCCGCAAATATGAAGATGAAGTATCCCTTTTTTCTCTTTCCTTCATTGTACCAGATTAGCTCCAAGTTGTTCGCCAGGAATGGCTACAAGATCCCAAAAGTTCGCAGTTGATCCAACAATTGCAGTCCAGTGCTCCAGCTCCCCTAGGGTACTCTTGGCTCCATGATGAGCTTCGATACAAAGGTCGTTTGTATTTAAGTAAACAATCAAAGCTTAAATCCACGGTACTTTCTGAGCTTCATGCTACACCGACAGCGGGGCACTCAGGGTTCACCAAAACCTATGACAGGGTCAAACGTTCTTTTTTTCTGGGATGGTATGAAATAGGACATTCGTACTTTTGTCATCGAATGTGATGTGTGTCAACACAACAAGGGAGAAACAGTTAAATCTCTGGGCACACTACAACCGCTCCTGATTCCACCTGCTATTTGGAAGGACATCTCTATGGATTTTATTACAGGCTTACCCAAATCGGGAAATAAATCAGTCATCATGGTGGTTGTTGATCGTCTTTCCGAGTATGCTCATTTATGTGCTCTTCAACACCCATTTACAGCATCCACGGTGGCTCAAATTTTCATGGATCAGGTCTTCAAGCTTCATGGCATGCCACACTCTATTGTTTCTGATCACGACCCAACTTTCACAAGCAATTTTTGGCAAGAACTGCTCAAGCTACAAGGCACCCAATTACATCTCAGTATAGCTTATCATCCCCAGACTGATGGTCAAACAGAAGTTGTCAACAAGTGTTTGGAAACATATTTGAGGTGTTTTACCTGGGAAAAGAAAAATTAGTGGGCTCAATGGTTACCCCTAGCTGAATGGTGGTACAACACTTCATACCATACAACTACACGCATGACTCCTTTTGAAGCGGTATATGGACAAAACCCACCTTCAGTTCTCTCATACGTACCTGGTGTCTCGAAGGTCCAGGAGGTTGACCAAACACTTACAGTTTGAGAGGCTATTCTCCATACCCTCAAAGAGAATTTGGTCATGGCACAGAATCACATGAAACAACAAGCAAATCAAGGTCGCTCTAAACGTCAATTTGAAGAAGGGGATCAGATGTTTCTTCGCTTGCAACCTTACAAGTAGAATTCCCTCAAGGCCGAGCATTGTCAGAAGCTAGCGCCCAAATTTTATGGTCCTTATACAGTTCTCAAGCGTGTGGGACAGGTGGCCTATTAGTTAGCTTTGCCCAGTCATTCGAAGCTACATCCTGTTTTTCATGTTTCTTGCTTAAAGAAGGTGATCGGAACTAAGTGCCAAATTCAAACCAATCTTCCTAAGTTAGCCGAAGAAGGATCCATTTGGCTACAGCCACAAGCAGTTTTGGACCAGTGCAAGCTTCGCCTGCGTCAGAGAACCATCAAGGAAGTGTTAATCCAGTGGAAAGATACTACTCCAACAGATGCCACTTGGGAACCAACTACCATTTTGCAACAATTTACAAATCTCAAGTTTTGAGGACAAGGCTGATTTTAAGGGGGAGGACATGTTAGGGTCCTAACCCGCACATAGGTAGAACAATATATTCGGATGTAATAAAGGTCAATATTAATAAGGCCTTGCAATAAAATAGAATAAGTCGGATGTAAGAAGACCTAATAGAAGCTTCCACTTCTAGAAGGATCTTCCTCTAGATGCTTCTTTTGATAGACATATTTAGTATAAATAGGAGTCGAGGGTATGAGAACCCTAGCTTGGAATATTATTGTAATAGAGCTCTTCTCAACTGGAGGTTTCCCCCTCGAAGAGGCCCGTGAACATTGCTTTTAGAATCAAAGTGTTATCTCTGTTTTTATTCTTATATATTTTCAGTGCTATTGTGGTGAATGTTCTGGTTATATTGTTGTCATTCTGCCATTTCTAGCATTTTATTTCTGTTCTGCATACTTTTTATATCTAGTATATTACATTCGAGCCAAGTAAATCGATGTGGGCTTGGTGTCAAGTTGAAAATTTGTGGTGCCATGCACAGTGAAGAACGGTGGATGTTTCGGCTATCCGTCTGAGTTCTCCACTAGCATGATAGTTGGTATAAAAGTACATGATAGATCGCATGTCATAGCAGAATGTGGAATTTGGTTTGGTGGACGATTTAGTCATCTTTGTCACCGTCGTGACATGAGATATCATAACGCAATCTAAGTTGCAAGGTAATTGGATGGGCACGTATTCACCATGACAACTTTGTGTTGTCCATCACTGAGAAAAATAGTTGAGTCAGTTGGGTTGTGAACAAGGATCACAATCTTCGGACGAGGTGACTCTTCATAGAGTTACACAAGTCAGTTAACAACAAGATGAATCAACAGTCAGGTGGCATGTGCATGGTGTCATGATGTGGAAGTAGTTAGGGTGCGAAGATGACAGAGTAGTGAAGATGGGTTCTGTTGGTTGCATGGAGAAAGGGACTTAGATGGATTTTTTCATATCTCATAGTTGAGTTAAAGAATTGATGTGAATGGTTTGGATTCTTCTTGTCGATATGTGTCTATGTTGGGCTTCACTTTACACGATTGTTGGGTTGTGTTATTGTAGACCTTAGATTGCAGTGACAGGTTGATGCTATAGAGTGTGTCTTGGAGCTTGGTGCCTTTGTGATGATTAAAACCAAGGTATGGACAGGGAGTTTGGTTGGAGTGTGGTGACTTGGACGCATCGTTGTTTTTGAATTAGCTGAAATTTGATGGGGAAGAACTTGCTCTCGATCCATAGCAAGGAGGTTCATTTCATGTAATCAAACTCGGTGGTTTGGGACGAGTTGCAGACCTATGATAGTATGGTGACTTGAACCATGGGGTTGCTAGACATGCCATGAATGAGCATGATCATTTCAAGATCTTTGCAGAATATGAGTTATTGCAATGGGTTCTTTGGAGGGAGATGGGGAGACTTGGTTGAAGACAAGTACAACCTATTTCCACCGTAGTCTTAGGGGAGTTCCAAGTGTTGCAAGCTTCATTGGAATCACACAACAATTTGGAGTGCCCTATTGTGGGAATATGTAGATGGGGACTTGGGGAAAGCTTGCTTGGGAGAGTTCAAGAAGTGGACTTAGGTAGATTTGGTTACAAATACGGAGGCTTGTTTGAGTGTTGTCTAACTCTTTTATGAGGGGCGTTGAAGGGCTTGTTGTGACGAAGAAGACAGTGACACGCATGCTTCATTTGAGAGGTTGGGTGAGGTGCCTTAGCCAGTTTTATTGAGTTGTCATGTGATGACTTGATCATTGCAACAAAAATCTGGAGGATGAAATGACTTGGAAAAAAACAGGTTGTTTCGACCCAAAGGACGAATGGGAGTTGTGATTACTCATTTTCCTTAGAGCACTTTGGGCAGTGTGTTGAGACACCTATGGAGGTAGTTGTTGACTTACATATCGGAGAATCGCATAGACAAGTTGAAACGCAACATGAATGAAGTAGTAGTGCGGCGACAACTGTTGGATGTGTGAGACTTGTGCACTTGCAACATTTCATAAACAAGTGACGGAGAGAATGGGAGATTTACCGATGAATCTAGGATCACACTTGAATTGGGCAGATTTGTCAATGAACCATGGTGCCATGGAGGGAACGGCTGCAAAAAATATGATTATGTCCTAAGGATCCTACAGTTTGTGGGATGAGTGGAGAGAGCAGATTCGGTTGGTCGCATGGGTGGTAAACGTGCAGTGATTTCCTTGACTTTTCGAATAACTTAGTTGTGGGATGAGTTGGGTGCGACGATGGGAGGAAGTGACAATAGCTTTCGCAACAGAGTAGACAATGAAGTTAGAAAGTTAGAGGAGGACTTCATTTTGGAGTGACATCGCAACACGATAGAGCAAGGGATTTTTCCTTGGCGAGATATTGTGAGGAAGAGTCAAGTTGTGGATGGGGGAGATGAGTTTTTGATATGGAGATGTGCCTTTGTTGGATTGAATAATATAGTTAGACCAGCCATCCAATTAGTTCGACTCTTAGATGAGATATTGCACACCGACATAGAAAAGGCATCAAACTCCAGATGTACAGTGATTTGTTCATGTGATTCTTGGTTGATGTGAATGAACTTCTTGACGGAGTTGGATGATGACAGTAGTAGGGAGGCAAGTGCAATCTTGCCTTGGTGTTTTTAGGTTGAGCAGGTGGTGTACATTGGACATAAACAATTATGTTTAGTTGTGTAATGGTGTGCTCACGAATTGGATGTGAAGTTGGATTAGCTACCCAACTTGTTCGAAACATGGGGGTTAACTGCATGTAGAGGCATCACAAAGTTTAGTTGGATTATGGGCGTAGCAGTTCGATGCGATAGTTCAACACTTAGACATTTTTCATGTTTTGATTGGGTTTGCAATAATGGTTGAAATCACAATAGGGCAGAGAGTAATCGTCACAACAAATGAGGCAGCTTGGACAACATTACAGACAGAGTTGGGGAAGAGACAGGTTGGTCGCACCATGACTTTGGGCAGTGTGGATGGTTGTATGGTGTTGCAGATGATCGCAGGTGTTGTGGAAATTTGGGGTTTCCTCTTCCCAGAAAACTTGAGGTTTCCACTATGGAAGAATTTGGGGTTTATGTTTCAGCATGAAACTTGGGGTTTCTAGCAACAGTAGTAGTGGAGGCATGAGTTCAGGAAGAGTCTTGGAGATAACATATTTCTATCTATTTTTTCAAGAGATACAACAAATTGGAATGAGGTAGGATATAATACATGGGGCACTAGGCCTAGGCACGTGCCCTCCCACGACGAGATGAAATGAAGGTAACTAGGTAGGCATGATGCTCGATGCACTTGAAGGCACATTGTCTTCATATATGGGGCAAGTTGAGGTTCCTTAGGTGTGCGATGCGCCAAGGGGTGACTCAACCCAAGATGACTTACAACACAAGTTAGACGAGGGAGTTTGACGAAGGTCGTGGACGGAAGACTAGGCGCATCACCAAAATGGGAAATCGGTTAAGGGATGAGGAGGGTGCACTTAGGTGAGTTGGCCCGACTTGACTAAGGGACACGCACACCTAAATCATGAGTCAGCTAGACGGATGGTGGCTTCAGTTGAAGAGCTATGTGGATGTAGGCAAGGTGTCATGCAACAAAAGTAGCATCGTGGGACGATTGAACGAAGGTTGTGGGAAAGTCTTGGGCATCTAATGAAACGAATGAGTCGGCCAAGGCAAGGAGGGTGCGCTTAGGCATCTCGGCCCAACTCACCTAAGGAGCACGCACACCTAATGAAGTTCGTTCGGTATATAAGTGGAAAAACATGCCAAACGACAAGTCGACTCATGGGCATGAGAGGCGTTAGTTCATGAGGGAAGGTGCCTATATATGCACAAGCGTGAGACCAAAATGAAGGACAGATAGAGATGTGGCAATGATACTTCACAATCACAAGACTGAGGCATCTGAGGCATATTCTTGGTAGAGAGGGTGAGCTCTTCCCAAGGGGCCAAGTTGCACATGTTGGGTGACTTGTGCCGCCTTATGGAATCTACAACGAAGACAATAGAAGAGGGTGAGTTTTCTTGAAGACAAGGCAGTTGATGAATGAGTTGAGTCTGGTGGTGAGGTTGGGTGTTGTATGTCGAATGAACATAGGCAAGGGAATCATGAACTGTAGGATTAAAGCATGAAGGTGAAGTGAGAAGTTATTCGTCATGTGTTTTGGTCAATGGCATGAAGGGTTTTGCAAGGTGACATGAAGGAGGTTTGTCTTTTGTATTTCGCACAAGGTATTGTTGGATAAACTAAGTGAAAGCTCCTTGTAAAAACGTCTTTGGTGTGGCACAAGTTGTAGGCTCGACACACAATTGTCTTTGTAATAAAAGTTGGGTATTGGGATGGTTTGGATGCCCACCTTAAAATTTGTGTTCTTATTTTTGTTGGATGTTCTAAGTATGAATGTAATCATAAGACTATTAAATGGTGAATGTTTCTAAGTGTTAGGCATAGTCCGAGCCAAGTAAACCAGTGGGGTCTTGTTGTCGAGTTGAAAAGTTGCGGCGACGTGTGTCGTGGATGATGATAGATGTTTTTGCCATCCACCTGAGTTCTCCACCGACGAGACAGTTGGTATCATAGCACATGACATATCGCACGTGAGAGTAGACTGTGGAAGTTAGTTTGGTGGATGATTTGGTGAGCTTTGTCACCATCGTGACATGATATATTAAAACTCAATATAAGTTGCAAGGTAATTGGTTGGGCACGTTTTCACCATGACAGCTTCATGCCATGCATCACCGAGAACAGGAGTTGAGTCAGTTGGGTTGTGAGAAACAATCACAGTCTTTGGACGAGGTGACTCTTTTCAGAGTTACACAAGTCGGTAAACAACAAAATTACTTAATAATCGAGTGGTGTGTGCATGATGTCATGTTGCGGAAGTAATCAAGGTGAAAATATGACATAGCAGTGAATATGGGTTTGGTTGGTTTCATGGAGAAAGTGACTTAGATGGAGTTTTGCATATCGTAGAGTTGAGTTGAAGACTTGATGTGAATAGTTTGGATGCAACTTGATGAGACGTGTCTATGTTGGGCTTTTCTATACACGATTGTTGGGTCATGTTGTTGTACACCTAAGGTTGTAGTGACAGGTTGATGTGACAGAGTGTGTCATGGATCTTGGTGCCTTGGTGACGAAGAAAACCAAGGTACATACATGGAGTTCAGTGGGAGTGTGGTGACTTGGATACATCATTCTTTTTTACTTAGCCAAAATTTGATGGGGAAGAACTTGCTCTCGAACCATAGCAAGGAGGTTTGTTTCATGTAATCAGACTTGTGGTTTGGGATGAGTTATAGACCTATGACAGTATGATCACTTGAACCATGGGGTTGTTGGAGATGTTGTGAACGAGCATGCTCATTTCAAGTTCTTTGCATAATCAGATTTGTTGTGATGGGTTCTTTGGAGGGAGACGGGGAGACTTGGTTGAAGACAAGTACAAATTGTTTTCACCACAGACTTGGGGGAGTTCCAAGTGCTGCAAGATTCATTCAAGTCACATAACAATTTGGAGCACCCTGGTGTGGGTAGGTGTAGATGACGACTTGGGGAAACTTGCTTGGGTGAGTTCAAGAAGTGGACTTAGGTAGATTTGGTTGTAGATATGGAGGCAAGTTTGATTGTTGTCTAACTCTTTTATGACAGGCATTGAATGGATTGATGAAACAAAGAAGATAGTGAGACGTGTGCTTCATTTGAGAGGTTGGGTGAGGTGACTTAGCCTTTTTATTGAGTCATCATGTGATGACTTGATCTTCACAATAGAAATCCAGAGGATGAAACGACTTGGGCAGAAACAGGTTATTTCGACCCAAAGGACAAATGGGATTTGTGATTACTCATTTTCCTTGGAGCACTTTGGATAGTATGTTGAGACGCCTATGGAGGTAGTTTTTGAATTACATATCGAAGGATCACATAGACAAGTTGTAATGCAACATGAATGAAGTAGTATTACAGTGACGACTATTGGATGTGTGAGACTTGTGCACTTGCATTCATAGATAGGTGACAGAGAGAATGAGAGATTGATTGATGAATCCAATCTCACGCTTGAATTGGGAAGACTTGTAAGTGAACCATGGTGCCATGGAGGGCACGGTTGCAGCAATGATGAGGCAGTCATAAGGATCCTACAATTTGTGGGATGAGTGAAGAGAGAATATTTGGTTGGTCGCATGGGTGGTAAACTTGCAGTGATTTCCTTGAAATTTCGAATATCTTGGATGTGGGATAAGTTGGGTGTGATGATGGGAGGACGTGACAACATATTTTGAAGTAGAGTAGATGATGAAGTTAGGAAGTTATAGGAATACTTTGTTTTGGAGTGACATTGTAGCACAACAGGGAAAGGGAATTTTCCTTGGTGAGATATTGTGTGGAGGAATCAAGTTGCGGACGGGGGAGATCAATTTTTTATATGGATATGTGCCTTCTTTCGGGTGAATAATATAGTTGGAACAATGATCCAGATTATTTTTGGCACGAAATGAGATCGGAGATATAATAAAGAAATGCACATAGATATCGCATATATTCAATAATATAACAGAAATGTATCAGAGATGCAACCATAAACACAGATATATAGTAATACATGATTTCTATTAATGAAAGAAATGTACAGAGACTGTAAAAATACAGAGTGAAAGACTCGCTAGAATGGTGGCAACTTATCTCTGAGAAGAGATGTGACGGCTACTCGCATAAACAAGAAGATGATTACAATGAGGCTCTGAAGGCATTTTTACAATAAACATGCCAAAAACCCTAGATGTCACACACCCACTATGGCAACTAAGATTTTTCGTCTTTTCTTTGAGGGACAAAATCCCTGAATTTCTACGGGGCCTAGTGCAGACCATCCCTTCCCTTATCCTCCTCCATGTGACCACCTCTGTGAACATACTTTCGAGATTTTTGTTGCAAGGAACCCTTGTTCCTTCAATCCCCAAAACCCGAACGCCCGGTATCATCCAGATCTACGGTCCAAATCGTCGACTTGATCAACGGCCCAGATTAAATCTCGACATTCTACCTTTCGGGATTTCTGGTGGGGTCTTCACTCCTATTCCTCTGATGTCTAGAACCTCGGTGGCTTTAGATCTTCGCCACATGTTCTCTACAAATGGACGGCCCAAATCCTTTGGGGACCCGAAATGTCGATTCCCGAGTTTAGACCCTTGATTAACTTCTAGCGCCTACCTCCTCCTTCTACCACATGACCCTGTCCTGTGACCTAGGGCTCATCCACAGAGCACGTCGGGGTTTCATATATCGGGATTTCGCGACTTGCGAAGACGAGGGGTCTTTTCCTAGGTGTTGAAACGCCGAAACTTATTCACGCTAAATTGATTCGGGGTTTCGTATACCGGGATTTCGCGACTTGCGAAAACGAGGGGTCTTGCCCTTTCATTTCCCGGTGTTGAAACACCGAAACTTATTCACGCTAAACCGATTCAGGGTTTCGTATACCAGGGTTTCGTGACTGGCGAAGAGGAGGGGTCTTGCCCTTTGGTTTCCCGGGTGCCGAAACGTCGAAACTTATTCACACTAAACCGGGTCATCCACAGAGCGCGTCGAGGTTTCGTATACCGGGATTTCACGACTTGTGAAGATGAGGGGTCTTGCCCTTTGGTTTCCCGGGTGCTGAAACGCCGAAAAAATTAAACCATGTGCCCCTTACCTCGAGATCAATGGGTGTTGATCCATGCCTCCAGATCTGATGGCTCAATAGAGCTCCAATAGATCCTTGGATCTACGGTCCTGGATCCCATTGCTACTTGTGAAGGCTAAAGGGGTCGAGGTGTTAACGCCTGCGCTCCTCCTCTAGATCCGTCAGTCTCGACCGATCTGGGGTATTTCTGAAAGGATTTCGACCGTTCATTTACCAAACAATGGGGTATTCTCTTTCGATAACTAGAGTCATTGTCCTTTCTGAGCTTGAATCATGAGATTCAACCTCTCGGAGCTTCAAACTCCCACGACTTCGAAACCTGAGAGAATTACTCTTTCTTGTACCAGGTTTCCAGACTCAGATCACATGATCCTTCAGAGGGTTCTTGGGTAATTATCCCTTGGCTTGGTGACCTGATTGAAAAGCCTTCCTAATTCGTCAAGCTATGAACTCTGTGACAGGGGTAAAGTAAACTCATGGGTTTACTACAATGGTATTCTTTTCAAGGAACTCACTCCGGCTCTGGAATGCGAGGAAACTTCTCGGAAGGAGGTGCCTTTGGGAAATCAAACCAGGACATAGAGTGAGTCAAGTAGATGGGACAAATATCAAGGGAATAGACTCGTATTCTGAACTTATTCCTTATATACATAAACCGATTATGGTCATATAAGTATAAGCATGCATCCATTATTTCTAATCAAAACATAAGGCAAACACTTCTATACAGAAACCATTTATGAGCGTATAAACATGAGCATGTGTTCATGATATTCAATTCAAAATATAAGACATAACACTTATCAGAAACACCAGACGTGACATGACTGCTGAGAGGGGTGCTCGTTTCCACCCAACCGTAGGCTCAGTGACTCCAAACGGATTTACCAATAGCCACCCCCGAGCTAGACCACGATGCTTGAGATTTAGTCTCCTAATTCCAGCTCAACAGAAGTCAAGGACGAAGGTTACTCTCCTTCTCCTCTGTTTAGAACTCCCTGTATTTCCAGAGTTCCTCTCGGTTCTCTTCCGCGATCCCTATCGCGCGTATTCTCTCCCCTGTTCGCCACACTTCCTTTCTTGCCTTTTCTGCAAGATTGTGTGTGGCGCGAATTCCCCCGTCCATGGTCGGGTCTGAGAGCTTCTACGGATGGGTGGTTCACCCCCATCCCCTCATTAACTCTTGAGGAGCCTCCCCACCTACCATCATGGCGGGTAATTCATTCCAAGGTCAGAGAGTTGCTTTGGTCTTTGAGCAAATAAAAACCAGTACGATATTGGTTTGGTGGAAGTTAACGCAACCATTCCAGGTCCCTTCCAACACCTCTCATTAGCCATCGTGGTCTCTTTTAGCACATCCCCTCCCAATAGTCACGCAACTCGTATTCATAACATAATTTACATTCATCGACCTTTTATACAAAGGTCCGTCAAATTAAACATTCGCATCTTTGAGTTTGCCATAGTTCTTGGCCAATATAGTTATTTTTACAAGCTGGGGGAAACAGGGTGTTACAATTCCCTCCCCCTTAAAGGAACATCATCCTCGATGTTCTATCTATCAATATGATGTGTATGTACATAAGTAAACAAAATCGGATATGCTTGTTTCATGGCATCTTCCATTTCCCACGTAGCCTCATATGGGCCAAAATGTTTCCATTGCACCTTAACCTGTGCAATGGTTCAGTTCCTGAGTGGGGTTTCCTTTCTGTCCAGTATGCATTGAGGTTCTGACAGGTATTCTCCCTCCGGTTCCACCTAGATCACAGACCAGTCAATTATATGATTAGAATCATGTACATATTTCTTCAATAATGAAACATGGAAAACATTATGTGCTTTTACTGTGGAAGGAAGTGTTATCCTATAGGCTATAGGTCCCACTCTATCTAGAACTTCAAAGGGTCCACAATACCGAGGTGCCAACTTGGCACAAGCTCCCATCCTCAGGGAACTCTTCCTAGACCTAACTCTGAGATATATGTGGTCTCCCGTCCTTAATTCTCTTGGAGTTCTCTTTCGGTCGGCGTAACTTTTCTGTCTGTTCTAAGTGACCTTTAGATTTTGTTTTATCTGAGTCACTTGTTGTTCCATTTCTTTCAGCATGTCGCATCCAATAGTAACTTTGTTCATGGGATTACTCCAACTGACTGGATTGTTGCACAGTCTACCATAAAGGACTTCGAAAGGGCTCATCTTCAGGGATTCTTGGTAGCCATTGTTGTAGGCGAATTCCACCAGTGGCAGGTAATCTTCCCACTTTTTGGGTTGATGCATTACATGCATCCTTAGCATGTCTTCTAATATTTGGTTCACTCTTTCCATCTGTCCATCGGTTTAAGGATGATAGGCTGTGTTAAACAATAATTTGGTCTCCAGACCAACCATCAAGGATTTCCAAAAGTTGGAAGTAAATTTCGTGTCTCTGTCAGACACGATCTCTTTAGGCATACCATGTAGTCTGAATATCTCCTTCATGAATATGTTGGCGATGTCTATTACCTTGCAAGTCGACTTGATGGGGATAAAATGAGCGGACTTGCTCAGTTTATCCACCACTACCATGATGGCGTCATTCTATTTGGTCGATGTTGGTAATCCGGTGATGAAATCCATGGAAATGGTTTCCCATTTCCATTCCGGGATTGGTAGAGGTTGTAATAATCCTGCTGGGTGTCGGTGTTCTGCTTTAACCTGTTGGCATTCTATGCATTTGGCTAAGTACTCAGCTATGTCTTTCTTCAATACAGGCCAATAGAATTGTTTCCTGGTGGTCGTGATCATCTTCTAGTATCCTGGATGACCAGTATATGGTCTTTTATGTAGTTCATCCATTATGAACCTCTTCAAGTCGTCACAATCTGGAATATATAATCTGTTTCTGTAAGTTAGCAGGCCTCCATCTATCATCTGGTAGCCTTCATACTTTATCCCTATGGGTTCTTGCTCCAGGTACGAGGTCACGGTCTGGAAGAATGTGTATGTTTCTTGTGCATTCTTAACTCTTTCCCTGACGTTGGTCTTGCAAGTGCCCACCGCTACCATATGAATTGTTTTCATACTTCTGCTAAGGGCATCGGCCACCTTATTTTCCTTTCCCTTGATATGTTTGATTTCGAAATCAAACTCACTAAGAAGGGCCATCCACCTAGCTTGTCTAGCATTGAGTTTTGGTTGGTCAAACAAATGTCGCAATCCACATTGGTCTGTCATGAGTACGAATTTCCTTCCCAGGAGGTAATGCCTCCACATTTTCAAGGCATGCACTATGGCGGCCAGCTCTAGATCATGGGTCACATAGTTGGCTTCGTGCTCTTTCAATGTTTGGGATTCATAGCAGACTACACTTCCTTCTTGCATAAGGAATCCCCCGAGCCCTCCCTTACAGGCATCTGTGCACACGAGGAAGTCGTTTTCGGGATCAACGATCTTCAACACGGGTGCATGGGTCAGAAGGTGTTTCAGGGATTGAAATCTTTCTTCACATTCTTGTGTCCACGTGAATTTAGCTCCCTTCTTCTGGAGGGCAGTGATTGGACAACCAATCTTGGAGAATCCTTTTATAAATCTCCTATAATATCTTGCTAAGCCCATAAAGGATCTGATATCCAAAACGTCCTTTGGGGTAGGCCATTCCATGATAGATCGGATCTTGTCAAGGTCTACTGCTACTCCTTTTTCAGATATGACATGGCCCAAGTAATGTATTTGCTTCTGGAAAAAGTCACACTTGCTAAATTTGGCATAGAGTTGATGTTCTCTTAGCACTTGAAGCACAAGTCTAAGATGTTCCTCATATTCCTCTCTATTCTTGGAGTAAATTAATACATCGTCAATAAAAACCAGTACAAATTAGTCTAGGAATTTGCTGAGCACATTGTTCATCAAGCACATAAAAGTAGTAGGGGCATTGGTTAATCCAAATAGTACTACCACAAACTCGTAGTGACCATATCTCCTCCTGAAGGCGGTTTTGTGGATGTCTTCACTCTTGATTCGGACTTGATGGTATCCAAATCTCAAGTCAATCTTTGAGAAGATGGAAGCACCTCCCAATTGATCGAACAGGTCATCAATCTGGGGTAAGGGGTACTTGTTCTTTATGGTTACCTTATTGAGTTGTCTATAATCTATGCACAGTCGGAGGGTACCATCTTTCTTCTTCACAAACAGAACTGGTACCCTCTATATTCTCTTAGTGTGGGGTGGTCTTCGAGGCTTGGTTTGTCATCTTCCACTGATTCCAACACCTGTATCGCATATAGTGGACATCCCTTTCTACAATACTTTCTCATTTGAAGGGTTGATATTCGTCTCACCGAGACAGGTTTTTGGATCCCTCGAAGGGTTATCCTTCTTCCTTCTTCACTTACACATTCTAAGGTTTTATGGTAATAGTCCAGTCTGGCTTTATATGTGGCTAGCTAGTCCATACCAATCAACAGGTCATACGATCCTAGGGGTAGTATGTTAAGGGTTGCTTGGGTGGGGAATTCACCCATAGTGAATTGGCAAGCTGGTATGACCTCCGCTACCTTTCTTTTGGTGCCAGTGGCTAACTGTACCAACCATGGCTTGGCGTGTTTATGTGGCTGTAATTTACACTTATCAACAACCTTAGGAGCTATATAACTCAAATTTGAACCATGGTCAATTAGAATAGACACTAGATGGTTGGTGATCATACCTTCCATCTCCACCACTGAAGCTTGGTGGTCAGCTTGTTTATTATCCACGACTGCATAAATTTGCGACATACTCCTGGCCATGTCATTGACAGTGGTAACTTCTTGAACATTGTAAATTCTCCGACTATTCTGTTGTCAGTGGGGGCAGTCCCTCAGTAAATGTTATTCTCCACAACCCCAACATTTCAAGGGTTCTCTCTTTGGGTTATCCATCTTTCCTGGAGTAGATCCAAAAGGTTTATTTCCGCTCTGGGAGGGGAAATTTTGTTGGTGTACACTTCGGGTTGGGAAGCTCATCCTTGAGTCCTTTTTATAGTTTTTAAATCTTGGGGATTTAAACCCCTTTTTCTGGAATCCCAAACTATTCTTCTTCTTCTAGCCTTTGCGAGGTTCTGTCCAATGTCCAAGCTATTCATAACAATATATTGCCTTTCAGATAGTGTCTTCTAGGGTCTTTGGCTCATCAAACTCAATCATGTTCTGATAGTCCTTAGGTAGTCCACTGATAAATCATTGCACCTTTGCCTTTTCTGCTTTTATATAGGGTACATACTTCAACAACTCAAGGAATCTGCTGACATATTCCTCTATGGTGAGTTGCCCCAGCTTGAGTTCATATAATTCTTTAGTCTTTTCATCGAAATACTTTTCTGACAGATACTTCTTCCTGAAGTATTTCTCAAACCGTTCCCAAGATAGGTCTTCTTCGTGAATCCCTTTTACGTTCTTAAGGTCTTCCCACCAAATGGAAGCCTTCCCATTCAGGTTGAATGTGGCTACTCGGGCCTTCAAGTTTTTTGAGAAGTCATGGACTCTGGAATACTTCTTTAGTCCAAGCAGTCAGGCCTTCGCTTTCTCTCCCTTCTTTATTTCACCGTCGAAAGAGGGTGGTTTGGCCTTCTTGAATTCTTCGAGATTATGATTTTTTGAATGATTTCGCTTCTTCCATTTTCTTCGGGAATAAGAACTAGTTCTGCTACTAGAAGATTCCTCTGAATCGCCGGTTTCCTTTCCAGAGGAATCGTTAGACGCTTGTCCCTTATCTCTGGGGTGGACCTTTCTCGAGGTGCTCTTCCCAGTGTGGCCACTTAAAAGACCATGTTTCCGTATCTCAGGTGGACTTCGACTTTTCTTTGTCTGTCATTGGTCCGCGTGACTGGTGTCAGGTCCATGCTGCAATTGTTTTTGTATGTCGGATAAACTCTGCAGCAAGACTGCATTAATTTCTGTTTGCTTCTCTTGCTCTTTTATCAACCTCTCGTTGTCGGCCTTGCAGCTCTGTAGTTCGACCATGAGGCTTCTCACAGTCTCGGCTAGATCTGGAGGGTCTCTACCGCTCTCCTTTCGTCAGACTCTTCGTCTCTATTGTGGGAGCCATCCCCTACTTCGTGGTGCATCACCATTCTATGCGTCTATAGTTTCCCGTGGTTGATCGTCCGCTTGTTGTGCAGAAAAAAAACACTTGTTGTTAGTCAACATTATATTCATTCGCAATCAGTGCATAATTCATATTTTTCAAATGCATACATACAATAGGAATTTTCATTCTTAACTTCGACTTTTCTTAAAGGGGGTTAGGATAGAGAGTTACTCCTTTTAAGAGTACTTCAAATGGAGTTTATGCGCAACTCGTTCATGAGCCCAAGTAGGACAAGTGTTGTAACCATGCTTTGATACCAATTTGTCACACACCCACTACGACAACTAAGATTTTTCGTCTTTTCTTCGAGGGACAGAATCCCTTAATTTCTATGGGGCCTAGCGCAGACCATCCCTTCCCTTATCCTCCTCCATGTGACCACCTCTGTGAACATACTTTCAAGATTTTTGTTGCAAGGAACCCTTGTTCCTTCAATCCCCGAAAGCCAGTATCATCCGGATCTACGGTCCAGATCGTCGACTTGATCAGCGACCCGGATTAAATCCCGACATTCTACCTTTCGAGATTTCTGGCGGGGTCTTCACTCCTATTCCTCCGATGTCCAGAACCCCGGTGGCTTTAGATCTTCACCATGTGTTCTCTACAAATGGACGGTCCAAATCCCTTCGGGACCCGAAATGTCGATTCCCGAGTTTAGACCCTTGATTAACTGTTAGCGCCTACCCACTCCTTCTACCACATGACCCTGTCATGTGACCTAGGGCTCATCCACAGAGCGCGTCGGGGTTTCATATACTGGGATTTCGTGACTTGCGAAGACGAGGGGTCTTGCCCTCTGGTTTCCCGGGTGTCGAAACGTTGAAACTTATTCACGCTAAACCGATTCGGGGTTTCGTATACTGGGATATCGCGACTTGCAAAAACGAGGGGTCTTTCCCTTTCGTTTCTCGAGTGCCGAAACGCCGAAACTTATTCACGCTAAACTGATTCGGGGTTTCGTATACAGGGATTTCGTGACTGATGAAGACGAGGGGTCTTGCCCTTTGGTTTCCCGGGTGTCGAAACGCCGAAACTTATTCACACTAAACCGGCTCATCCACAGAGTGCGTCGGGGTTTCGTATACCGGCATTTCGCGACGTACGAAGACGAGGGGTCTTGCCCTTTGGTTTCCCGGGTGCCAAAATGACGAAAAACTTAAACCATGTGCCCCTTACCTCGAGATCAACGAATGTTGATCCATGCCTCCAGATCTAACGGCTCAATAGAGCTCTGACAGATCCTTGGATCTGCGGTCCTGGATCCCATCGCTATTTGCGAAGGCTGAAGGGGTCGAGGTGTTAATGTCTGCACTCCTCCTCTAGATCCGTCAGTCTTGACAGATCTGGGGTATTTCTGAAAGGATTCTGATCGTTCGTCTACCAAACGATGCGGTATTCTCTTTCAATAACTGGACTCACTATCCTTTCTGAGCTTGAGTCACGAGATTCAACCTCTCGGAGCTTCGAACTCCCACGACTTCGAAACCTAAGAGAACTACTCTTTCTTGTACCAGGTTTCCAGACTCAGATCACATGATCCTTCAGAGGGTTCTTGGGTAATTATCCCTTGGCTTGGTGACCTGACTGAAAAGCCTTCCTAATTCGCCGAACTATGAACTCTGTGACAGGGGTAAAGTAAACTTGTGGGTTTACTATAACGGTAGTCTTTTCAAGGAACTCACTCCGGCTCTGGAATGCGAGGAAACTTCCCGGGAGGAGGTGCCTTCAAGAAATCAAACCAGGACATGGCGTGAGTCAAGTAGATGGGACAAATCTCAAGGGAATGGACTCGTATTCTGAACTTATTCCTTCTATACATAAACCGATTATGGTCATATAAGTATATGCATGCATCCATTATTTCTAATCAAAACACAAGGCAAACACTTCTATACATAAACCATTTATGAGCGTATAAACATGAGCATGCGTTCGTGATAGTCAATTCAAAATACAAGACATAACACTTATCAGAAACACCAGACGTGACGCGATTGCTGAGAGGGGTGCTCGTTTCCACCCAACCGTAGGCTCAGTGACTTCAAACGAATTTACCACTAGCCACCCCCGAGCTAGACCACGATGCTTGAGATTCAGTCTCCTACTTCTAGCTCAACGGAAGTCAAGGACGAAGGTTACTCTCCTTCTCCTCTGTTCAGAACTCCCTGTATTTCCAGAGTTCCTCCCGATTCTCTTTCGCGATCCCTATCGCGCGTATTCTCTCCCCTGTTCCCCACACTTCCTTTCTTTCCTTTTCTACAAGATTGTGTGTGGCACGAATTCCCCCATCCATGGTCAGGTCTGAGAGCTTATACGGATGGGCAGTTCACCCACATCCCCTCATTAACTCTTGAGGAGCCTCCCTACCTACCATCCTGGCGGGTAATTCATTCCAGGGTCAGAGAGTTGCTTTGGTCTTTGAGCAAATAAAAACCAGTACGGTATTGGTTTGGTGGAAGTTAACGCAACCATTCCAGGTCCCTTCCAACACCTCTCATTAGCCATCATGGTCTCTTTTAGCACATCCCCTCCCAGCAGTCATGGAACTCATATTCATAACATAATTTACATTCATCGACCTTTTATACAAAGGTTCGTCAAATTAAACATTCACATCTTTGAGTTTGCCATAGTTCTTGGCCAATATAGTTATTTTTACAAGCTGGGGGAAACAGGGTGTTACACTAGACATCCAAAAACCTAACCCTAGGAGATGAAGCGCCAAAATTCATGTGGGCCCCGTTTGGGTAAGTTAGTACATCAACTTCCTGGGGTCGTAACTTTTGCATATGATCTCTGTTTTAGGCGTATGATAGCTCGTTGGAAAGGTATCATCGAGGAGATTCATTTTGGGGGCTCAATCATGCCTTTTGCAATAATTGAGAACCTTGATCTCGAAAAACCTTCATTTAGGCCCTCAAAATGGCTCCGAAAGTTAAAACCTGCTAAAAATAGTAAATTGCCAAAATTGCCAGAAAATTGTTTTGAGCCAGTCGGAAAAGGTGGGTGGACACTGGTATCCACCTGGATCAAACAATTATCCAACCAGTTTGGCACTTGAACAAGATTGTGCACACCGACATAGCGAAGGTATCTAAATCTAGATGTACAATAATTCATTCATGTGATACTTGGTTGATACGAAAAAACTTCTTCACAGAGTTGGATGATGACAATAACAAGGAGGCAAGTGCAATATTTACTTGGTGTTTTTCATTTGAGTAGGTGGTGGACATTGGATATAAATGAATATATTCAGTTGTGTAATGGTGTGTTCATGAATTGGACGTGAAGTTGGATTAGCTACCCAACTTGTTTGAAATGTGGAGGTTAACCATGTGCAGATCCATGACATGATTTAGTTGGAGTATGGGTGCAGTAGTTCAATGTGATAGGACATTTTTCATGTTCTAATTGGGGTTGCGACAATGGTTGGGATCGCAATAGGGCAGAGAGTGATCATTACAACAAGAGAGGCAGCTTGGAAAACATTGTAGACAGAGTTGTGGAAGAGGTAGGTTGGTCACACCATGACTTTGGGTAGTGTGGATGGTTGCATGGTGTTGCAGATGATCATAGGTGTTGTGGAAAGTTTGGGTTTCTGCTTCATAGGAAACTTCATGTTTCCACTATGCCAGGATTTGGGGTTTCTGTTTCAGCATGAAACTTGGGGTTTCCAGCAACAATAGCGGGGGAGGCATGAGTTTGGGCAGAGGCTTGGAGACAACATATTTTTGTGGATGTTTCTGAGGGAGGAAAAAACTTGGAGTGGGGGAGGATGTAAGACATGGGGTGCCAAACCTAGGCGCGCGCCCTCCCACGACGAACCGAAACAAAGTTGACCAGGTAGGTAGGATGCTCAGTGCACTTGAAGACACAATGTATTCATATATGGGGCGAGTTGGGGTTCCTTAGGTGTGCGACATGCTATGGGGAAACTCAACCCAAGTTGACTTATGACACAAATTAGACGATGTCATTTGATGAAGGTCTTGAGCGAAAGATCGGGTGAATCACCAAAATGGAAAATCGACTAAGGCATGAGGAGGGTGCGCTTAGGTGTGTTGTCCCAACTCGCCTAAGGGACGTGCCCACCTAAATGACGAGTTGGTTGGATATATGGTGGCATCGATTGAAGAGTTTGGTGGACGTAGTCAATGTGTCATGCAACACAAGTAAGACCATGGGACGGTTGAACGAAGTTTGCGGGAAATGCTTGGGCGCCCAACGAAATGAATGAGCCGACCAAGGCAAGGAGGGCACGCTTAGGCGAGTCATGTCGACTCACATAAGGGGCGTGCACACCTAATGAAGGTTGATCAATTAGTAAGTGGAAAAACTTTCCAAATGACATGTTGTCTCATGGGCCTGAGATGCGTTGGTTCATGAGGGTAAGCGCCTATATATGCACAAGGGTGAGACATAAACAAAGGATAGATAGAGATGTGACAATCATAATTCACAATCATAGGACTAAGGTATCCGAGGTAGATTCTTGGTAGAGAAGGCGATCTCCTCCCAAGGGGCCAAGTCACACATGTTAGGAGACTTTTGTTGCCTTGTGGATTCTGCAATGAATACAACAAAAGAGGCTAAGCTTTCTTGAATACAAGGAATTCGATGAATGAGTTGAGTCTGGTAGTGAGGTTGGGTGTTGCATGCCGAACGAACGAAAGCAAGGGAAACATGAACTGCAAGATTGAATCATGAAGGTGAAGTGCAAAGTTATTCGTCAAGTGTTTTGGTTAGTGGCATAAAGGGTTTCACAAGGTGATATAAAGAAGGTCTATCTTTTGTATTTCGCATAGGGTATTTTTGGATAAACTAAGCAGAAGTTGCTTGTAAAAATATCTTTGGTGTGGTACGAGCTGCAGGCTCAACACACTATTTCCTTTGTAATAAAACTTGGGTATTAGGCTAGTTTGGTAGCCCACCTTACTTGCACATTTGTTTAACTGTGTCTTGATGCATTTGTCTTATTGTTGGATGTTATAAGTATGAATGTAATCATAAGATTGTTAAATGGTGAATGTGTCTAAGTGTTAGGCGTAGTCTAGGACAAGTAAACATGTGTGGTCTTGCCGTTGAGTTGAAAAGTTGTGGTGCCATGTGCTATGGAGAAAGGTGGATGTTTTTTCCATCTGCACAAGTTCTCCACTAGCTTGACAGTATCCCATCCCATGACTATTGTTCTTTCGATGCCTAGTATATCCATAATTATTCCCTTTTCCTTTTGAAATTGTGGGTTTAAGTCATGCTATCAAGAAATTATTTGTTCAATTGATTTTTTTTCTCATGCTCATGTGGAGGTTGATATGGCTCCACTTTTTTTTACCTTGACTTGCTTATCTTTTGGTCCTATAATTGTCTTCAACCTATTTATTTTTTTCACTGGAAGATTAATCATATAGAGGAAGAGCACGATGGAAGAGAAGCTGAGATATTATTGTTTCTTCTTCTACATCTTTCTACCTTACTTCCTCTTTTCTTTTGTAACACACTAAAACATTTTGTTTGCGAATAATAGTCATGATCTTCATTGGCCTTCAGATGTTTCTTATCATTTGGAGAAGGTTTTAAGTGCACTTTGATTTGCAATATTAAATTCTTATTCTTATACCATAAAGTCATTAAACCCTTCTCTAAATTAAAAGAGAATGTTCCCAAAAATGATAACCAAGTTGATCCAACAATAATATCAACTCCTACTATATAAGAGGTATGGAAGTTTGAATGCAAAATGTATTTATCCATGACCAATTTCAATTATTCATATATAAGGGCCTTCTCACCATTAACATTGAACTATGTGATGCTTCTTGAAGATATTCATAATTTTTTCATTGAGTGAGCATTGATGTAGGTATAGTAGAACTTGGACCTATGGAAATGTTAATGTCTTCATTTTGAAGTTTTCCATTTACTGTAAACATGAAATAGTGATCTTCCTTTAATGTGACATCCTTATTCAATTTTTTCCCATCTAGTTAAGAAAATTCATTCATAATATTCTATAGTGAGTTTATTTATGCCATTAAGATAGTGTCATTAAACATATGCCATGTGTCCTTCACAGATGAGTACCACGTGCCTCTGGCACTTCGCCCTTCGGGATTTTTTGTATGCAGAGTTCGTATAACTCCCGAAGTGGTACAGACCCATAGTCATTAACCATGTTTATTTCTAATTAACCCAAGATTAGTGTATCTTATCATTAAGTATCTCGGGAGTTCTTGACTTCGGCTCTTCGGTGATTTCGGCCTGTTCTGGATTGAAAACTCCCGGAGTGGTACATGCCCGAAGTGACGTGGCACTTCGGGCATTCAGATCTGCGACACTTTGACTATTTAGGGCTTCGCAAGTTCATGCTTGTTCTTAAAACCCACACGATTTTGAAACTCCAAATGCGTAGGTGTCGTTGATCTGAAGCGACATATATGTGTTAGTTTTATGTTGGACTTTGGGTCTTCCAAAGCATCTTCCATCACCATTTCCACATCTGGACCTCATATTGTAAGAATGATTCTTTGTAACCTAAATGGACAATTGACTAATATGTATAAGGATGACACCCCGAGTGCCCAATCTTAGAGTATCTTCTTCATCTTGTAAGATAATTGAAGTTGTTAGAACACTTTAGAATTTTAAACTTTTAAATTTTAAAATCTTTTGCTTTTACCTCTTAAAAATAAAATTTCACCAAAAAAACTTAGGGAATTGCTTTTCAATTAAATAAATCCATGATTTTATGTATTAATAAGGCACTAACAATATCATCCGTTGATGAGTTGCATTAAATTTGATCAAACGACTCTCGTGTTCTCCGGGTTATAAAGCTGCCTGAATTTTAAAAGAAAACTTTCAACGGTCACTTCGGGACTTCGCGCTTCGGGAGTTTCAAGGCATCTAAACAACAAAAACCCTGGATCTACGAAGCTCCGAAGTCCTGAAGACATTTCCTCACGATAATCTTTAAAAGGGTCTACAAATGAGTTATAGGACATGTGTCATTAATTTTTTTCTTGGCCTGACACCTATCACTTGTTTTAAACATTTTTGTCAGCTTGTTCACACATTTTCAGGTGAAACGTGTCGCCCATCCTTTCTTGACACGTCACTAAAAATGATGTCATCACAGCCACGTCACTCTGGGAGATTTCCCTTCGGAAAATAAAATAAAGATTGCTTTCAGGACCGCCGAACTATCAAAGTGTCAAAGCATTTGATATCATAACAAATAAAAATGTTTCAAAAAAATAATAAAACATTTAACAATTTTAATTAATCATTGTTAACTATTAACTAATCACTCCACAAATTCGGCCTTCGAGAGATTTCTGTTGTGCTACATCCAAAACTCCCAAATGCCAAAGTGTCGAAGTACGAGCTGCACATTTAAGCAAATGAACTCCCAGAGCTCCAGGGTTTCGAAGCCCCGAAATACCTATAATAGTTCGAATGTTTACTCCAGGAATTCCGCCTTCGGAGGATTTCTATCATCCTTCATTCAAAACCCCCAAATACCGAAATTCGGAAGTACTTAAAGCTAAAGGATTTTAAAGCATGATTAATTAAAACATAAAAGTGATTAGTTGCTCCCGCAATTCTGCCTTCCAGAGATTTTTGTCGTCTTACATTCAAAACCTGCGAACACCGAACCGTCGAAGTATTAATGACATTTATAACTGGCTAAAGTTAAATATTTGGGTAAATATCGCAATCGCCAGTTAATAAATTCCATAGATTTTTAATAATCACCTTGTCAGTAGATCGATACAAAGATTGATAGACTTTATGAATAAACACATTTCGAATCTCAAGTCATTCTACCATTTGCAATTAGAGTTTTTCATTCAGTAATTGAGAGCTTACAGACTTCTCTTATCATAGCAAGGTTAATTTCATTTCTTTGAGAATTATGGTGCCACGCAAACCAGGGAAGAAGCAAGATGCATCAATAGATGATTCCAACCCAAACACAAATATTCTCTTAGACACCACTTCACAAATTACAGACGCCATCAAGTCTTGGAAATAGGTTTACGATATATTGGAACATGAGATTCTTCTCTGTCCGGACGATTCAGCGGAAGAAGAAGACGAGTTGTTGTCAGCCAAGCTCATATTGGTAGCTCAGTCTCAACTGCACAGGATTGTTGCTCAACCAAAGATAATACCCTGCAATGACATGATAAGTTGGGCTCCGGAGCACGTTGACATTCAAACCAGAAGCATTATCAGTTACCAGAACACCTTCGTTGGCTCCTTTCGTCTGGAGGACATACAACTAATGTATAAACTATCTTTCGCACCCAAATACACGTATAATGCAACATTTATTCTGGATTTTGAAAGGAGAGAATGCACTCGATATGGAAGAAATGGTCATGACATAATCGAGACCTAGTGGGGAAATCCAACCAAGTTTAAATCCGACGTTCATGGTATATATTCCACAACATCTTTAGATGCTCACATTTTATACATTGTCATGATGGTCTGTCGGTTATTTGGAAGGAAAAACCCTGCACATTTCACAGTAGAATGAGTGTCTATAATCAATGAAGTGACCGAAGGCTATACTTTTAATTGGGCAAAAATGTTGTCGGATAACCTAGCTAAGGATGTTGCCTAGTACAAATCATTGAAATCAAGAGGGAAACATGCTCCTTTTTACATGTCCTCCTACATCATGGATGCCATTTGCTTCATGGCTCTATTTGCCCTGATGAACTAGAGTTGGACCCCAACTAGTTTCGAGCCTATACATTTGTACCACTCCAAACTATGGGAAGAAAATGCTAAAGATTTCTTTTATGAGATCTGTCACAATGTAGTGGTACCCATTCATGTAGTTATCTATGGTACCCCTCCGCCCAGGATTTTAGAGCACATTATGGGAAACTCAGGCACAATTGCAGATTGGTACATTGAAGAGAAATTCTCCTACATTAGAGTGTTTCGGCTGCTTCATTTCTTCCCATGCCCTTCCAAAATTCTTGCTTGATAGGCTGGTCTGCAGAGAAGTGGCATACGAAACAGTGGCAAGAGGAATCGCCAAAGACTTGAAAGTGGCTCAGAAAAAGGTATGACCAACTTTTCCCATACAGGTTGGCATGTTTACATTGTTAGATTTTGGTCATTCAAAAGTCAAGCTACAACCTTGGAAGATGTCAAATTAGTTGACATTGAATTCAAAAGACATGATCCTCATAGGATGGTAGAGAATCATTTGGTCCAGTTCAACATAAAAATATATATACACGAAGACTCCCCTTATGACAATGTTTTCCGAGGCACTAGATTCTATGAAGAAGTCCAAAACATAGTTTAGACTCTGCCTCCAGACAAACAAGCTGGTTTTCTCAGATTTCAAAAGCACAGAAGGAACAACTTGCCTAAGATTTTGCAAGGAGAGTCAAAGCCCATTCCATCTTCACATGAAACTAGATCCACAAAACCCCAGCTAAGTAGCTCCAATGAGGACAAAACTGAAGAAGTATTGAAGAATACAAATGCATTATTTAAACAGATAAAAGCATCAATGATAGGCCTAAATGATCAACAATTATTACCTTCCCTTGAAGCCTTCATGAAACATGGTCATGTTTTTCCCTCTTCATCACCAATTACCACCATTGTTACTCCCAATGTTACTAGTCCAGAAAAGTCTACTGCACTTATTTCCCCTATTCCCTCAGTAACTCCTTTATCAACTAGTTTCGAGGTTCCTAGTTTCGAAGTTATCCATCTAGACGAACTCACTCCCATCTTGCCTAAAGAGATGCCCCCGTCAAGTTTCTTTTTCAATAAGAAAAGAAAAGCTATCATCAGAAAAAAATCTCACTAGAAGGAAGGAGTGACCACAAAGAGACACTGAATAGTATATGATGGACATGAACAAAATGACCTTGAATTTGCCAACAAGGTTGCGAATTCACTAGGAGCCTTTGCAGCTTCCAACCAATGGTCAGTGGGAAATCTTACAAAGCAAATGCAAGAAAATTCTCTCTTGGTTGAACAATTGCAGAATGAAATGCAAAGCACATAACATATTATCAAGAGAAGAATGAATTATGACATAGAGAAAATCAAGTTGGCTTATCAACAACAGATGAAGCAACTATAGGAAAAACTGGAGATGTGTGTCCAGAATTTACAGATTAGTAATTCCATGATTACTCAACGAGACAGTTCAATACAACAGTTGCAGACCAGAATAGCTTCATTGGAAAAGACAAAGACATATAATACTACATTCCAAAAACAAACATCTGAAATTAATGAAAAGCTGTAAGCTGTCCAAAATGATCTATGTAAAAAAATTGATACTATTCATAAATACTATAAGGCAATACATAATTCTCTGAAAAGTATTTATGAGAAAGAAAACGATGCCTGTATGGCCAGATCCAAATTTCAGGAATTCATTGTATGCAGGCAAAAAGCCAATATTCCTGGTCTTGCTCCTTTTTCACAATATGAACAGGTGAAAGGTAAAATGGCCTTGAAAGTTTGGGAGACAAACCTAGAAGAAAGCAAGAAGCTTGCTGGGGAGGCAAATGAGGCTTGTCTGAATACCTTGTCTGATGTAGAGACATAATTGGTTGAATTCAAAGGTAATGATATCTTTGAGACACTTGAGCAAATCAACATAGAAAAGAATAAAGAAAGCTCTAGAAAGAATAAGGAAAGTATACAAACTATCATCCAACAAATGAACTAGATTGATTTGTTCAAGATCAACGAGCTGTTGGTAAAACCTAGTTTGCAACACCAAATTACAACCCAGGTAGCAATGAAGATCCATGAGAAGCTACCACTAGTACACAAGAAGGTATTTGCCTTCGAATTGAACGAGAGCATTGAACCTTCGAGATTTGTCATAGCATTGATGGAAATGTGTACCCAGTTCAATGAACACACGAAAGCAAGCACATCCGGGAGCAAATAAAGGAGCTTATGAAGTGCCAACACATCAAGCCATAACTCAAAAAAATCTACGCTCTGTTTTTCAATTTGGATTGTATTCTATATTTAGAGCAGATATTGTGGAAAGTCTAACTACTTCTAGTTAAGACAAGTTTTGTATCAATACATAGATCTTACATCTTTTCTAGGCTTCTTTTGGTTGAATGTAAAACAAAGAACTTATTGAATATTAATACAAGAGAAGATAGATATTCTAAGTCTCCTTTAATTTGAGTTATGTGTTTTCCCCATGTTTCCATTTCCTGTTCATATTAGCTTCCTTTTGCACTTCTTCAAGATTGAATAATTACAATTTAGTAATACATCCACTGTGATCTTAATACATCAGAAGTCCATTCAGTTACGATTTTTTCCTCTGTTCTTACTGTGAGTAAAAACAAGACCTCTGATTTGTGTAAATTGTTGCATTCTTAATCATATGTCAAGGGCACATCTTCATTTTTTCTACTACTGCAAATGAGTGTAATTCATACCTTGCTTTATTTTAACAGTTTTGTCAATCATTTCTACATCACTTAAAATTAAATTTACGACTCAACTAACGAGATACTGCATTTGTATTATCTTATCATAAATTTCACTTAAAGTTACATCTTAGAAGCACTATAGAAACACACACATTGCACAAGACTCTGCCATTGATTTGGCCAATCCACGCCATGCCAACGCACCTCATCAACCCTGCCATTTCGACACTTTCAGATCAAAATTGGAAGCTGAAACTATGATATTGCAGAGCAACCCCTATTATTAAGAACCCCTTACATTAAATGCCGAGGAACATGGCATTTCATGTTTCATATGTTGACAGAAATTCGATAAAACCGGTGAAGGAAATCCCAATCAAAGAATATTTCAACTTACCTCATGCCAAATCTCCCGAACTGCCAAAACGACAAATTTCGGGTATGCTATTGATCCAGGTGGATATCGATGGCCACCCACCTTCTCCAACTGGCCCAAAACATGTTTTCTGACAATTTTGGTAATTTACTATTTTAAACAGTTTTTAACTTCTGGGGCCATTTTGAGGCTCTAAATGATGTTTTTGAGAAAACGAGGAGCAACATGGATCATAGATCGATGCTTCTCACCCAAAAGTTGTAGTTCTCGAATAGATATTTCCAACGAGCTATTGAGCACCCCAAACAGAGATCGTATGCAAAAGTTACGCCCCTGGGAAGTTGACGTATCAACTACCCCCATCGGGGCCCATAAACCTTTTGGTTTTTCATCTTCCGGGGTTAGGGTTTTGGATTTTACTTTTGTTAAAAAGGCCCTTAGAGCCTCATTGTAATGATCATCTTCTCACGGATGCAAGTAGCCATCACATCTCTTCTTAGAGATAAGCTACCACCATTCTAGCGAGTCTTTCTCTCTATATTTTACAGTCTCTGTACATTTATTTCGTTAATAGAAATCGTGTATTACTGTATATCTGCGACTCTTGTTTTATTTCCACTACATCTCTGTTATATTGTTGTCTCTCTTGCAATATCTCTAAATATTTATGTAATATATCTCCGCTCTCATTTCGTGCCGAAAATAATCCGGATCAGTGGTATCAGAGCAGGCTGCTCTTGATCGTTTTCTGTGCATGTCCCCGATGAGGTCTGAGTATAGCAAGTTGGGTCTCGAGCTTGTCTCTCTTGAGGACAATCGCTCTCGCACACCCAAGAAACCCTCAATGGCAGAAGAAAATAAAAACGACGGAG
This sequence comes from Picea engelmannii, assembly GCA_009831015.1. NCBI lineage: Eukaryota > Viridiplantae > Streptophyta > Pinopsida > Pinales > Pinaceae > Picea > Picea engelmannii. The sequence goes on from ML780963.1 coordinate 137,118, forward strand.
CAGACGATCCTATCAGTCTGTTGCTTGAGCAAGCTCTCACGCGACAGAGGGACGAAATGATGGAGAATTTTTCCCACATTCTTCAATGCCTCCCGATAGCATTAGACGCATCTTCATCAAGCAACCACTTTGGAGGCACCTCGCCTTTCAAGGTACAGGTTAATTTTGATATTCTCGTATTTGAAGGTCAAATAGATGCAGATGCCTTAGATAAATGGTTAAATCTGTTAGAAGGTTATTTCTCTGTTCATATTTTTTCTGACAAGGAAAATATCACCTTCACACTCCTTAAGGCTCTCCCCCATGTCAAACATTGGTGGGAAATTGTCTGGGAGCAGAGTTCCACAGAGGAGTCTAGAATATATGGGGCCGATCCCACTTGGGATTTTTTTGTGGATGCGGTAAAGGAACAATACTACCCTGTTGGAAACTATGAGGACCAGTACATGAGATGGACCACACTGCGGCAAGAGAGGGGCCAAGCAGTTCCGGAGTTCACCAATACCTTCCATACCTTGCGCACCAAGCTGGGTATCAAAGACTCCGAACGACATTTGGTTCTGAA
>ML780963.1:152888-189524 GCA_009831015.1 Picea engelmannii
AAACGATTTTTGTGTAAACTAATGCTCTCACCACTCTGTGCGAAAGCATCCTGGTAATACTTGAACTAGGCTATCGGAACACTGTAGCTTACTAAAATACTTCTGATGCACATAGTGTGTATGACCTCACAGGCTGCTCCTTGCTGGTGCTCCTGTTTCCTTCCCATCATTTGCCAAAATTTCTGAAATGCTGTTACCAGTGCATTTACCAGGTTGTTGACTTGCTGTTGTGGTGCAGCGATCTGAGAATTAGGCTAATAAATACAAACATTATCTTGCAGAATTTTAAGGGAGGACTCTGTAAAAGGCATTGGCTCTCTCGATGCACTAGTCTTTTCAAGGTGTCCTCTGATTGCGAGCTCAGATGGGCATGCTTGCTTGCTTTTGTAGAGCAGCAATCGGAGAATTAGGTTCATATACATGAACATGATCTTGCAGAATTTTGAGGTAAGAACTCCGCCAAAGACGTTGGGTCTCTTGATGCACTAGTCTTCTCAAGGTGTCCTCCGAATGCAAGCTCAGATGGGCATGCTAACCTTTTTCTGAATTTCAATGTCTACTGTAACTTGTTTATGGAATGAGAGAGCTTGAAACTTGATCAGATCCATCGAATAACTGGATTTTAAGAGTCACAGGAGGGACGGATATCTTGTAAGCCATGGCATCATCATCTCAGTTAAGTGCCTTTAGTACATGCCTGTTATCAAGGGATGAAAACTGCTCCAGCAAGTCCTGGAACCTCTGAATTGCGCTATTGATCTTGAGGTTAGCCAAGTGCTTGCGTGTTATCTTGAAATCACAGAAACTAGATGTACTTCTCCTTAACAAGAAAAATGTCTATAATCCTGTCTAGAATTTTGTTTATTAGCTCTATATAAGGTATGTATATTGCATTTCTATGCGCAATAGCCACAGATGTGATATTGTGGCTATCTGATGATACATCCTCAGAGAAACTAGGTGTGAGGAATATAATTATAGAATTGTTGGAGGGGAGGAACATGATTATCTTGTTAAGATACTTTAGAACACATTCTAATATCCCTTTTTGGTGGAATTAACTTACACGAGCCCCTTCCAAGGGACTGTACTGTTTCCCCAAATATTTTTAACGATTTTTAACATTAAGAGCCTATTACCTTTTGAGGAAGACCATTTTGTGTCTCTTTGAAGGATGATTTGTTTTGGGTTCTTCGTAGTCAGTTTCTTTTAGATTATTTCCTCAAAAAAGACAATAGTTTGCATTGTAGCTTTTACTCACGAGTACACGTTGAATCATTTAATATGACACACTAAACCTAGATAGATACCAATAACAGATACACTCGATAAGCCAAAATTGACCATCCATTCACACACTGGCTTGAACTTTGCTTCTGGTGGTGCATCTGGATGTTGCAACTCGAAACAAAGAATCTTTTCGTCCCTTATTTATCTTTTCTATGTTATTATCTTCAAAGAATTTTCTTTTTCTTTTATCTTTTCCAATTTGATATCTAGAAAGTTCTCACATGATTATGCTTCTCTGCCAATTGTCACAAGAACACTTGAACATCCCAATAAAAAGCCATGTATAACTGTGCTCTGATGCAATCAGTAGTAAGTACTGTAAAGACAAAACTGTTTTCATCTAGGAGGAGACGAGTGATAATCTTAATAGCCAGAGATATTTTTGGAAAACATTGGCAGTGGCTATGTATCAACTGAAACACATATCCCCAACCTAAACAAGGTGTTCTCTTTATGTAGGCCTCATCTTAATGCAATAGTGTAAGACTGCATTTCAGTCTTCCTTTTGATCTGCAGATGATATAGTTTACAAAAACTCATTAACATGTTTTTGCCAGCAACTTAGTATTGATGTTATGATTGATACTTCTGAATTGCCCTTACTTGAGTATTGTTGTGTTTATACACAGGAGGGAGAAGCCACAGCAGAGGAAGAGAAGAAAAAAAGCAAACATCTTTTGAAGAAGATTGAGAAGCGACAAGAAGGTCACAAACTTGAATCACATCTGGAAGAGCAATTTGCTAGTGGTCGACTTTTGGCTGCGATTGCTTCACGCCCTGGCCAGTGTGGACGTGCTGATGGGTATGTTTATTCACTTGCATTAAGTGCCAGATCATTAGGGTATGCAGAACGATAAGGAATTTCATATACTTTCTTGGTACTGAAAATGTGCTGTTTTGGTGTTTGTCAGGTATATTCTTGAGGGTCGTGAGCTTGAGTTTTACTTGAAAAAGATTCAGAGAAAGAAGGGCAAGGGAGCTGGTGCTGCTTAAAAGCAAACAATTTTTTCTTCTTGACATTCTGAGCAAGGTTATTGAATCTATGTCCAGAATGTTTAGCATTGGCTCCAAGTAACATCAGAAGAGCTTTATAGTTAGGATTGAGGATGATTTTTTGTGGTAACTGATCAAGGTTCTATTTGCTTTTGTTAGTTCTTTCAACTCCTTGGAGTATGGTAATTACAAATTTGTTAAATGGCTGGATTTTTTTTATTTCTTTTCTATTTCAAAATGGAATGTTACACTGAAGAACCATTTTGTTAGTTCTTTCAGCTCCTCGGAGTATAGTAATTGCAAATTTGTTAGATGGCTGGTTTTTTTAATATCTTTTCTATTTCAAAATGGAATGTCACACTTGAGAACCATTTTGTGTTAAGCTTCAGAATATCTGTGGCAAACAATTTTTCTTATGTGATATCAGCATCATTATTTGTATCCTTCTAGTGGCTGCTAAATTGTCAAAATGTTTTGTACTTTGATTACCTGATCAAGGTTCTATTTGCTTTTGTTAGTTCTTTCAATTCCTTGGAGTATAGTAATTATAAATTTGTTAAATGGCTGTATTTTTTTAATTTCTTTTCTATTTCAAAACGGAATGTTACGCTTAAGAACCATTTTGTTAGTTCTTTCAGCTCCTCGGAGTATAGTAATTGCAAATTTGTTAGATGGCTGGTTTTTTTAATATCTTTTCTATTTCAAAATGGAATGTCACACTTGAGAACCATTTTGTGTTAAGCTTCAGAATATCTGTGGCAAGTTAAGTTAATATTTTCTTATGTGATATCAGCATCATTATTTTGTATCCTTCTAGTGGCTGCTAAATTGTCAAAATGTTTTGTACTTTGATTACCTGATCAAGGTTCTATTTGCTTTTGTTAGTTCTTTCAATTCCTTGGAGTATAGTAATTATAAATTTGTTAAATGGATGGATTTTTTTTAATTTCTTTTCTATTTCAAAACGGAATGTTACGCTTAAGAACCATTTTGTTAGTTCTTTCAGCTCCTCGGAGTATAGTAATTGCAGAATTGTTAGATGGATGGATTTTTTGATTTCTTTTCTATTTCAAAATGGAATGTCACACTTGAGAACCATTTTGTGTTAAGCTTCAGAATAACCGTGGCAAGTTAAGTTAATATTTTCTTATGTATTTGCCCTCATCCCTCCAGATTAGGGATGCAAGTTAATATTTGCCCTCATCCCAAGAGATTTCTTCCACATAGCATGCAACTGTATGGGTTTTCAAGATGCAACTGTACAGGTCCTCCTTCAAGAATGCGCTCCTCTCATGCCATCACAAATACAGGACTGATCTGGCTGTTGTTTTAAGTGCTTAAAACTGCTGCTAACAAGCTACAGAAATAGGATGAGTGTAACAACCGCTACAGGAATCTGGGAGGTAAAATCTGCTACAAGAAAAAAGTCGGGATATGAAAGTCTGCTACAGGAACTTTCCAACAGCCCCTCGTATCCTCTGCTGACAATAAACAGTCAAAGATAATAGGAGATTTCATGCCCAGAACTACGCCCTCATTACCGCTGATGCAAAATGGAACTGTAGATATCTATAGATACGAACTGAGGTAAAATCTAGTATTACAGTGCCTAAATATCTATAGATAGCATACTCCATACACCAGAAAACTCTGAGCATAACAATAAACAAACTGCCCAAGTAACATTCTCAGCTACGGTCCAAAAGAAAGGTATGACTGCTGTCCCTGTTATCTTTGGAAGCTGCCACAAAATAAGCAAACCTACAGGACTGTTCGAGGCTGTTTATTTCGAGAGCCAAAACAGGGGATGGCACCCTCCATTTCGGTGTGTAACTGTGCCAACAATCCCCGAACTGGTGCGCTCTGTTATTGCTGCTAACAAGCTACAGGAAAGAGTTTTGGAGTATCAAAACTGCTAGAGGAATGAATCTGAGCATGAAATTCTGTTACATGGAAACTCCAACAGCCTCCGCATCTCCATACTCTGTTCACATCCAAGAAGGCAATTCTGAATATATCTGTCTTTGACCACTTCCAAAGCCCAAATTTGAATCTATAACCTTGTTTTTTATCACTTCCAGCGTCAGATCTGAAGGGAATTCCTTGTGTGACTTACAAACCAATCATCATTAGCTTTAGGGCGCCCTTTGCAAGTGGGAATGGCCCAATCTAGGACATAATCTGTTACAGGATTTGGGTGCAATTTGCTGGAAAAATAAGCTACAAAACTACACTAATACACATGCCAAGTGACACGTATCACAGTGCCTGGCCTCTGATAAATTTAGCAAGAAACAGCATTAAAGGGAGCGCTTTCCTCGATCGACCAGCTCTCATCAATCTCCCATTCACTGTTAGAATCCAGCGCTGGTCTGCCCAGCGAGCCCTTTCAATAATGGAAACCCCAACAAGGAGGGTGATCTGCGTGAGAACAGTGCTGAGCGGCCACGTCAGTGGGGGATCAACATTCTATTCCACGCTACTGCTACAGAGGAACAGAGCAGAGYAGAAGTAGCAGTTGTTGACCTGGAAACAGATTGTGTAGCGAATGCACGTCTAAAGTCGGCCAGGAGAAACTTTGAACATTATCAGGTTGGAGTCGGTGAGGGAAAACACGGAGTCGGTGAGGAAGAAAACACGTGGAGGGAAACGATTTGTCAATTGCTGTCAGACACATGTCAAGTTCTGATATGCCCTCGGCAGACGACAAAGGGCTCAAGAGAACCCTCACTTAAAAAACGCCTTCGGCGTAATTAAGTTACATTGAATGTAATGTGGCTACAMTAAATTGACCATTTGTCACTATTGTAAATTCTCRAAGTCAATTGTAAGAAGAGTAGTTTCTTGGCCCTTTCAAATGGCACAATCTAAATAATAAATTCGTATCCATTTGTCCATTCAAAGTCAATTGTAAGAAGATTAGTTTCTTGGCCCTTTCAAATGGCATAATCTAAATAATAAATTCTTATCCATATGTCCATTTGTATCAAATAAAGGGATACAAAGGGATATGTATCAAATAAAGGGATACAAAGGGATTGAAGTTACTCGAATTCCAATACTTTCATGAATTACAAGGATAAATGACCCCAGGTTTGAAAGGGCATTTGTATCAAATAAAGGGATACAAAGGGATTGAAGTCACTCGAATTCCAATATTTTCATGAACTACAAGGAGAAATGACCCCAGGTTTGAAGGGCACTTGTATTAAATAAAGGGATACAAAGGGATTGAAGTGACTCGAATTCCAATACTTTCATGAACTACAAGGAGAAATGACCCCAGGTTTGAAGGGCATCACATAAAAGCTTTTGATAGAACAGTATAAAGTATAATAAATTGTTCATGTTACTAGGGTTGCTTGCATCTGTAATGAAAATAGTATTTCCTTTCTTGATAATGAAGGGATTCGGGATTCGGCTGGCATGCAACTCATTCAAAATAAAGGGTAAATCAATAAAATTGTCATAAATAGCTTAACTAGATTCCATGTGGTGTGATTTTTGGCAAATCAATAAAATAGTCATAAATAGCTTAGCTAGATTCCATGTGGTGTGATTTTGGTTTATGTCTTGTATTAAATATTGACATATGATTTGGATGTAGATCATGTTGAGTATTCTAAACCAAAGTTATGCAGATAAGTGAGAATCTTTCTCTTTGACAGTGGGCTTGCTATACTAAGAATGGTCACCATATAGCTTAATAATTGATGTGCACCTTGGAGTAGCGTGTTGATTTATTTTTGATCAACAATTAATGTGAAGTAGGGTTGCATGCAACTCATCCGAATTAAAGGGTCAATTAGTAAAATGATTCCATGTGTGATTTTGGTTTGTGTCTTGGTATTACATATTGACAAATGATTTGGATGTAGATTGGGTGAAGTATCGAGACCAAAGTTATGCAGATAAGTGGGAATCTTTCTCTTTGATAATGGGCTTACTATACTAAGAATGGTCACCATATAACTTAATAATTAATGTGTACTTTGGAGTAATGTATAGATTGATTTTTGATCAATGATTAATGTGATTTTAGGCCTTTTTACGTTTATTTATTGGTCATGTCTAACCCATTTCTCTAGTTGGCAAACCTTTTTATCTAAAAAAAAAATAGTCTAACCGTTTATTATTGTCAAAGGAGTAAATCCATTTCTCTAGTTGGACCACCTTTTTTCCTAAAGAAAAAATAGTCAGCGGTTTATTATTGTCAAAGGAGTACATATCAAAGTGTAACAACTTAATCTAGCACACATTGGTTGGGAGGGTTGTTTCCTCTTGGGAAGTTTTTCCAAGACATTTAAAATAATTTGTACATCAAAATACATTGCCACTAGTAGAGTATTTATTGCAAACCTGAACTTCCACACTTTGATTAAGATTAGCAATTGGTGCAAACTACACACAACTGTCAATATGGAGAAATCATGTCCAAGTGTTGATTTCCCATCCAATTAATGTAGAACATGAAACTAGGTGATGCTCCTAAGCAAGGCTTAAGATCAATGAGAATATAAGGTAACCCTTTTCAAGTATTCCAAACAAATTGACACATTGTGCCCAACAAATAATGACAATGGGTCAGAAATCCAACAAAAGCAATGATTGTGTGGAGGGGTATTTGGTCTTACATCACCCCCTTACCTCTTAGGGTTGTAGTGTGCAATAACATTTCTACTCATGTCTCTTAGAGTTACGGGGAGAAGTTGTCACATGATGTTAGATTTCAAAATTCTGCTCAATTAAAAAAGAAGGTCGAATTAATAAAAACAAAAGTTACACACGCTATTATATATATCATATGTACTATTACTTTAGCAATTTTTTTCCTTAGAAGAAGCATATTTTTTATTCTATATAGAGGGAAAGAAAATTACATTATGTAGATATACATTTCACATGTATATTGCATATCTAGAGTCTGAAAAACAACTCTATGCATATAGTCCTAAAAGGAGGATGAGTAGAATCGTCAGCATTTATAACAATACAATGATCAAAATTTGGAACCATAAGGTTTGTATAGAGTTCCACAAGTGACCTAACTGTGAAAACTGTACAAAAACATAGATCTGTTCAGCATATATAATTTTTGCCATCTAATACTATACTGTACCAGGAGTGTAAAAGAAAAGACATGTAGAAGAAAGTGCCAAATGTGTGCATCACAGAGAAGTCCAAAATATGGAATTGTAATCTGTCATGTGTGCTGTCCTATAGGATGATAAATTCATAGTGCACCCCCTCATGGTGCTCTATGATCCTCCATTGCCCCATGGCCAATTGAAGACCTACCTTAGAGAGTGTATCTGCATCCTTATTCCGATCCTTGTATACATGTTGATTGTGATAGTGGTCAAAAGTGCCCAAATATCTATTGATTTCCTCAAGTAGTGTAAACAACAAAATATTTTGACAATTTTGAGATTTCCTAATCCAATTGATAACATTTAATGAGTCACCAAACAACTGAATAATCTTGATCCTTTTTCCCTCAGCATAATCCAATGAGAGTTTTCAAAGACATAAGTTCTGCGTAGTTATTTGATCCAACTTCTAGCCCCATTCAGTTTCTAGCCCCAATCCACCTTTTTATAGTAATTGGGTTTTAAATGAAATCCCAAATACTTAAACCCGTCATCAAAATCCACTACCTCAAAGGGGAAAATAATATGATAATGTAGCAGTTCGGCTTCCTCCACCTTATGGACATAGAGTGATGACTTATTTATATTTATGGTCATGCTAGATGCCCGAAAAAATAGGTCTAGGATATCTCTCAGAGAGTCAGCATCACCCCTTTGTCCATTACAAAAGAGGAGGACATCATCCACAAATAGCAAGTGAGTCAATTTCAGAGTAGGGGAGATGGAGATTCCCATAAACTCACCCCTCAATTTTGCAACATCAACAATCCTACTGAGACCCTCAACAACTAAAAGGAAGAGAAGGGGAGAAAGGGGTCATCCCTTCTTGAGCCCTCGTTCAACATGGAAAAAGGGGGAAGCCAACCCATTGATGAGAATTGTGAAGGAAGTTGTTGTAATGCAACTCATGACCATTGAATGAATGGTACATCAAACCCCAAATGATTGAGAAGGAGTCTTATATATAGGCAATTTACCCTGTCATAGGCCTTGGAGAGGCCTATTTTTAGGACAACACCCTTGGATTTTCGAGTCTTTAAAGGTGGATTCCCTCCTATGCCACTCCTATAGCTTCATGGGTCTATCTTCCTTAAAGAAAGTTGAATTACTCCTTTGAAACCGATCTGGATAGAATAGTTTTAATTTGTCTTGAGATCACTTTTGCAATCACTTTATAGAGGCAATGGCAGAGAGATATGGGTCTAAATTCATCAAGAGATTGTGGGGGGTCGAACTTTGGAATCAGGGCTATGAATGCCAAATTTATGGGAGCATGCATATGGCCTTCTATTCGAGACTCTTCCACAACTTGTAACAAGTCCCTCCCAATTAAGTCATAAAATCCTAGGAAAAATTCTACTGTCCATCCATCCAACCCAAGGCTCTTATTTTTTTTGGAAGTTGTGCAAAACTTCTTGTAGCTCTGTGTCATTGACCTCCTCCATTAAAGACCTTTTGTCTTCCTCGTTCACAAAACTAGGGAAGAATTGAGCAACTCTAACTACTTCAACAATGTTTGCCCGAAATAGACTTTGAAAATGACTTTTTCCAAGCTAGGCTAGTCCCTCAAAAGACGAGGCATTCCTTCTAGAGCTATTTGAGAGAATCCAAATGGCGTTGGAGGTTTTCCTTCCTTTCACAAAAGCTTGGAAAAACTGTGTTTTCTTCCCCACTTTCGAGCCAGATTGCTCGACTCTTTTGCCTCCAAGATTATTCTCTGTCCTCCAAGAGTTTCCTTCTTTTCTTTTCCAAGGCTAAAAGTAAATGTTTTGACTCCTGGGACAAAGAGACGCCACCTTCTATTTGATAGATGTCTTGGAGCACAGATTCTATTTCAGTGAGCTTGCGATTCTCCCTATTTTGATTTTCAAAAGCCCATTTAATAGTTGCCTGCTTGATTCTTTTAATATTAGCCACAAATCAGTCTGTTGCCTTATCTCTGGAGTGGGGGTTGATAGGAGCCCATTCATTCTCTACAAGAGAGATGAAGCTCTCCTCTTCGAGCCATGTAGGGTTAAATTTGAATGGCATGGCAAGTTTCTTTGGCCCTCCTGCCACCTCAAAGAAAATGGGGTAGTGATCACATTCTCCTCCAGAGCCTACCCACTACCTGAAAAGAAAAGGGTTCTCAAGCATCTTATCAGATATCAAAAAATGATCTAATCTTTTAGCTATCCAATCATCCCCAATCCTGTTATTTTTCCAAGTTGGAGATAGTTTGATCGGTTCTAGATCGATGAACCCTTTAACTTCCAGATGATGTTTGAATAAATGGGACAACGGATTCAGTCTTTCCCTAGAGCCCCAGACTTCTGGAGAGCCCAATGAGAAGTTGAGACCCCCCCAAAAAAGTTAGACCTTCATTGGAGAGAATAGATTTATGTAGTAGAGCTTCCCAAAAAGGGGTTCTACCATCATAAGGCCCGTATATGTTTATGATCGAGAAGGATCTTCCCAAATCAAGAAAAAAATCCTCCACTCTTAAAGCAGACTCCATTCCCCACGAATTTATCACCTGAACAACTTTTGTATTCCACCCTATTCCAAGCCCCTTGAGCGACCCTTCGCATCAAGCCTAATGAAGTTCCAGTTGACAAAAAGAGAATTCAAAACATGAGAAACAATGTCCCCATCCCCCAACGTTTCTTGTAGCAACATAATATCTGGCTGATTGGTAAGAACCAGTCTTTTCAAGAATAAATTTTTGGAGGGGCTTGCCACACCCCGACAATTGAAGGATAGGATTTTCATGGAAAAACCCTTGCCGGGGCTTTCGGTGCTCTAAGTGCCCCCAAAATTGACTGTTGTTTTCGAGCAAACATGTTAGCCAGTGCTTGATTTTGTGCAATGGAGATGTGAGATTTTCTCCCTTGTCCTAAGACCCCTTTAATGTCCTTAGGGTTTTTACCCAATCCTTTCCATCAAATAGGCGCATCACCTTGAGCAAGAATTGCTCGGTTTCAAAGTTGATAAGCAATAACATCATCTTCAAAGTCCTTGGACGAAACATCCCCCCCCAAATTGCACCCATAGATGGGAGCGCTTCTGTGGATTGGGGAGGGAATGCAAGAGAGGAGCCCAAACCCGAGAAAGCAGTTGCCCTAAGGGCCTCTGAGGCAGAAGGGAGACTCTTTAAAGAACCCAACTAGTGTTTCCAAAGAAGAGACACAAAATTAATCAAAATATTAATAGATTGAGGGGGGGACGTGTACATACCCGTCCTGGATGATTCACCCGACATTGGGACCAAAGAATGGTTTCCATCCCGAGGCAACGCCCAAGGAATCCAATTATCCCGTATCTCCAACCATGGGTCCTTTCCATCACCATAGTCTGTCTCATTTTTTCTATCATCATTTCCATTGAACTGAGATAACGGAGCCACCCACACCCTCAGAGGATATTGGATAGGGAGAAGAGTCTAGCACCCCTGAAGGGGTCAGCCTCTTACTACCAGTTTGAGCACGGAAGCTGGAATTGTAGCCTTGAAGGGGAAGAAGGCATTCAATAGCCACATGACCATGTTGGTGACACCCTCTATACCGGAAGGGAACTCCCTCGTAATCCAACTTCTGAATAATGGACGATGAACCCACCACTAACTCCATTTCTTCAGATAATCCTCCATGAACATTGAGCATAACCAAAATGTGCTCCACTATCATTTCACCAGATAATATAAAGGACATGTCCGCATCAAGAAATGAACCCAAAGCATTCCCTAATTCTTTAAGACATTCACAAGACCAAAACTCTGCTGGCAAACTCAGAAAACAAACCCAGATTGGGAATGAGTCCATCCTTTCTTTACCATCATCGAACAAAGGAGTCCACTTCTTGAAGAGGATGGGAGAAGAATTAATACTCCATGGACTCGAAAAAATTCTATCCACATCGCTGGAACTATGGAACTTGGAGAGAAACCATCCATGAGCCAACACTTGGGTCGTGGGTGAGTATCCTAAATATTTTGACCATTGCTCGACAGGCCAAGCACACATCATATTTACACTGGATTTTCTTCCCCTCACACATCCAACCATTGCCAAGTTAACCATATCCACAACTTGATCCATAGTGATATCAATGCCAATAACAAGTTTTACTGGCTACCCAATGGATTTTATACACTTATTCTTCTTTCTGTTCACCAAGTTGGGAGTTTTAGGGCTCCTCGAATGACCCGTTGGGGAAACTCCAACCACCTTATCCACAAAATATTTGATGGGTCTAGAACTATATCCACCTTTATCTATCTAACAAGAATGAACCATGAGGGAGTCGACGAACCCCGATTGTGCAAGGGCTACACCATGAGCAACAAGGGACGACAATGGGGGCATCACTAATCCTAGTGATAACCCATTCCATCTTTAGACCCAACCCCCCTATAGAAAACCCATCCAAAGGATTACAAACGGTCGGCGAGCCAAGGAACCCCAAATCAGGAATCTCACCAAAAGAGATCGAAGGAACCGCCGAGGGGGACGAGGTTGTCTAGGCTGCTGGGGGGGACTAAGTCAAACATTGATCTGAGAAACCCCAATGCGAGCATGGGGATGGAAGAGGCCCATCCCCTGAACCAAACCCATGGCTAGACTCTGAAATAGGTGGCATCCTGAGAGAAAACCTAGGCAGGAAAATAGGTTTGGATGCTCCACCTAGGCTGACCCTAATACCAAGCACGAGCCTTGATAACTTTTCCTCTAGGTTGTGAAGTGAACCAGTGGAAGAGTCCACCTGGCATACAAGTGGCGAACGTCGAAGACCAGATCATGATATTCTCCGATGGGTTTCGAAAAGTAATCAACCATCTCATTGACAAAAGTATCCACAGGGAAAGAAGATTCCATCGCAACTGAGTACAATAACGAAAGAAGCTGCATATTTCGGTGCCGAAAAAGGTTAGAAGAAAACCCTAGGGGGTAAAGACAGAAAGACAGACCCCCCATTTAGAGTTTCCATAGAAAAAACCCATCAATGCACTCTTGATCCTAATGTACGTATCATCAACCTTACAATCCATTATATACCATTATTACTTTAACATTTACTATTACCATTACGATTTATATTTACTATTACTATTGCTTCTATCACTTTAGTATTTAGTATTTAGTATTACTATTTACTTTAGTATATTTACTATTACTATTACAATTACTATTTTACTATTTAGAGCAATAGGAGCATTGATTTCATTGACAATACTATGAAAAATTATTTAAGTGATGATACAACAAAACATAGTGAACTATAATAATATAATATAACATAAAACAAGGGTGCATTGATTTATAACATAAAACAATAAGTAGCATTGATTCCAGTGATAATACTATGAAAAATGACTCGGTGCATTAATTAATTGAAGAAATGATACGAAGGAAATTAATCATTTTTATTGATTTCAACGGTGAGATACAACAAATCATCAAGTGAAATGAATTTAGCATGAAAATAAATTTCAAAACATATATCATAAGTTGAAGGTGCTTCACCAAATATGGCCCTCATATAACAATATATTGATCTATATTTTAATTTCTATACTTTCGTTTGGATTGATTCGATAAGTTCTGGACTTTGGCAAGAACCCTATCATAAATTCAATGGATCATTAAATTAGTCATCGTGGAGGGAATCCTTCTGAATTTTCAAATACTTTTTTAGAGGACTGAAGCAACATGGTGTATTGATTTCAGTGATAATACTATGAAAACTTATTCATTGCACTAACTAAATGAAGAAATGACAAGTGTCCGTCCTAAAAGAATAATATAATTTCAAAACATATATTATAAGTTGAAGTCATGTACTTTGTTTGGTTATGTGTGATTTATTTATTAATATTTGCACATTAAAAAAATGATAATATTAAGATATATAAAATGTGAAAACGTACTCAACCTAGAGTTGACACGTGTCCCTCCTATAAAATAATATAATTTATTATAAGTTGAAGTCATGTATTTTGTTTGGTTATGTGTGATTTATCTATTAGTATTTGTACATTAAAACAATTGTGATATTAAGATATGTAAAATGTGAAAAACGTGCTCAACCTAGAGTTGACACGTGTCCCTCCTAAAATAATAATATACTCAACCTAGAGCTGACCCCTGTCCCTCCTATAAAATAATATAATTTCAAAACATATATTATAAGTTGAAATCATGTACTTTGTTTGGTTATGTGTGATTTATCTATTAGTATTTGTACATTAAAACAATTGTAATATTAAGATATGTAAAATGTGAAAAACATGCTCAACCTGGAGTTGAAACGTGTCCCTCCTAAAATAATAATATAATATTGAGTAAATATTAAGTGCACTATCCTAGCTCTGCTCTTTGAGATATTTTGAAGAAAGTTTTAAGAGAACTATCTTAATTGTGCTCTCTGATTTAAACAATTAGTTGCATTGATTTAATGCAAAAATATGCATTGATTTAAGTGATGATACCATAAAATAATGATTTAGCATAATCAAGTAGTTGTATTCATTTTAACAATGATATAACATAAAACAATAAGGTGCATTGATTTTAGTGATAATGATATAACATAAAACAATAAGGTGCATGGATTTCAATGACAATACTATGAAAAATGATTCAGTGCATTAATTAATTGAAGAGATGACACGTGTCCCTCCTAAAGGAATAATATAATTTCAAAACATATATTATAAGTTGAAGGCATGCACTTTGTTTGGTTATGTGTGATTTATCTATTAGTATTTGCACATTAAAATAATTATAATATTAAGATATATAAAATGTGAAATAGGTGATCAACCTTGACACACGTCCTTCCTAAAAGAATAATATAATATTGAGTAAATAAAAAACTATGTGTTGAAAACAATAACATTAAATATTAAGTGAACTATTTATCCTAGCTGTGCTCTTTGAGATATTCTTGGATAAAGTTTTAAGGAAACTATCTTAGTTGTGCTCTTTTATTTAGAACAATTAGTTGCACTGATTTAATGCAAAAAAAAATGCATTGATTTAAGTGATGATACAATAAAAAATGATTTAGCATAATCAAATACTTGTATTCATTTTAACAATGATACAACATAAAACAATAGGGTGCATTGATTTAAGTGACAATGTTATAACATAAAACAATAGGGTGCATTGATTTCAATGATAGTAATGTGAAAAAGACATTGTCTAAACATTCTACATTTTGACAATTTTTACTGGAATCGGATGATATAAATCTGAGTGAAATCATAATTTTCTATTGTTTAAATTGCATTTCTGAATGCATAAATGGGTTCAGTGTGCTGAAAAACCCCTGAGATACTCGGATTACATAGACTTAACCACTCAAATATGTAGATCCAACAATTTTTGCCAAATTTCAAGTAAAATTGAACGGATAATATGGCCGAAAAAGAGCCAAAACGTAGAACATTTAGACTAAAGCCTATGAAAAATGATTCAGTGCATTAATTAATTGAAGAAATGATACCAAGGAAATTAATCCTCTATATTGATTTCAAGTGTGAGATACAACGAATCATAACATATATTATAAGTTGAAGTCATGTACTTTGTTTGGTTATGTGTGATTTATCTATTAGTATTTGCACATTAAAACAATTATAATACTAAGATATATAAAATGTGAAAAATGTGCTCAACGTAGAAAAAGAAATAAGAAAAAGAAAAAAGTTTGAGATTGATCACTATGTAAATATTTGTAATTTACTACATTCTTATTATTATCACATTTTTCATCATTCTACATTGTTACTTTTTATATTCAACATATTCCTCATGTAACTCATTAACTATACTTTTGACTCATACTCTCTATATTATCAACACATTGATGTAACTGGATAAATTTCAAATGATTAGATAAATCTTGAACATATAGATATACAAATTGTTGTTGATCTACAAAGTTTGTGTGACCACGCACGATTATAACCATCATAGATCCATCTTAACCTCATATCTATCAAGCATCAAGAGGGATCAAATCTCTTGAGGTGCAAACCTTTAACCTTTCCTCAAGTTTTGCACTCTAAAAAATCTCTTCACATGAAGAGATTTGATCCCTCTCGGCGCTTGATAGATCCGGGGTTAAGATGGATCTATGTTGGTGCTATTGGTATCATAGTACCTCCGGGGGAATTCTTCCCCCAATCAATGCCATGCCCAATAATGGGCCTTAGTACCCCGCTTAGGCTACGTACACCCCTATCCTTTTCTTGCACCCTTAAACAATGTTGGAACAATTTTTAGTGTGCGTCCATAAATCACTGATCAATAACAATTTAATTTTTTAAAGCAACAACCAACAACTATTCAACCCCTTCCCTCATGTCCTCAAGGTGGCCTTCCTCATTTGTATTCCCCCAAAAGGTAACAACTCTTTCCTAAGAGTGTCTTTTGGTTTTCCCATACCCCTTTCGAAGATTATTTACCACACATGAATATGCTTAGTGCAAAATTGGTGTTAGGGGGGAATAAGTTGAGGTCAAAAAATAGGTATTTGGCGAATTAAACCTAACCCCCATAGGTCTTTAACCTTAAATCAACTTAGAAAACATATCTCAAGTGTTCTAGATCAATATTTTCCATGATTAGGATTCATCTAGGGTGCTCCCAACATCTAACCCATGTTAGTGTGGGTCTCGAGAGTCATAAATTGGCAACAAGTTGTTAGTTCTTTAAAAGAGAATCACATTATTTTGTTGTACAATTTCGTCATGGAAAAACATGGATCATAATCATAATAAATATATTATCTCTTTCCATCATTGATGCTAAGCATCATAATAAATCATGTATCTCAATCATAAACTATACATCTGAATAATAATCTATATGTGAGTACATAACATCATTTCTTATTCAACAAGTTGAGCAACATCTAGAGTAACATGTGCAATGTACAATGCCATTTACATATATTCATAACATTCACAAAAAATGATGACATCCATAATCCAAAATAACATTCTAAGAAGCATGAAGTAATAAGGAGATCAACCATCCATGGCGAGGAGAGAGTAAACATGTATGATGCACATAGATAGGGTATTACAACACTCCCCCCACCAAAAAGCGCTACATCCTCATATGAGTTATTATCCAATAAATAAGGGAAAAGTTTTATCATTTACGATTCAAGTTTCCATATATTGTCTTCCTTGGAGTAATATTGCCAATGAACCTTGGCCTAATGAATGAATATACTTTGTAGGTGTCACTATTTGGTTTCGACGATTAGTAGGGGTTCGTTATGGAGCTCCTTGGTTTCCTTCATTTCTATAACATTAAATCCAGAACATGGTTGGGATTAGGTACATATTACTTAAGTGAGAACAAGTGAGAAACATTATGAACAATGAAATGTGGTGGTAGGTCTTATTTGTAAGAAACTGCACCAATCTGTGTCGAAATCTCAAAAGGTCCACAATATCTGGGTGCCAATTTCCTCCATTTACCCATGCATAAGGAGATCCTCTTTGGCTTAACTTTGAGAAACACTTTCTCTCCAATTTTAAAGTTCATTTTGATCTCTTCCTATATGCATAACTCTTCTATCTGTCTTGTGTGGTCCTTAGACTTTGCTACACATGCTTCACTATACTTTCCATTTCTTCTAAGATGCCACTCTCTTGAGTCAATCATGCCTTGAAGTTGTCCCAACAAACTAATGAATTACATTTCCGTCCATATAGAGATTTGAATGGACTATTCTTAAGAGAGTTGATGTAGTTTGGTGCTGCAATTAGCTTCACGCAATGGAATTTATTAAACATAAAAACAATGCAACTGTGCTTCCAAGTTGTCCCAACTAAATGAAAAATTACATTTCCGTCCATATAGAGCTTTGAATTGACTCTTCTTAAGAGAGTTGTAGTTTGGGGATTTAATTAGATTCACACAACATAATTTATTAAACATAAAAACAATGCCTTGAATATAAGTGAACACAACGAAATAAATACACACATGGAATTCATCAATCTAGAACTCAGTTGTCTTTATTCAGTGGCAATGCATTAACTCTCAACATTCTCCCATTCACATAACTATCCTGACCTTACACATTTCCAACTATAGAATGCCAATATATGAGAGTCCAAAGGCCCTATATTCATGTACAAAACTCATATTTATGATTTTGAACTTTGGCTCATGACCTTCCAACTATCCCATTCGTTCAAATTTATTTTTTCATATTCTAATTATTCTAAAAATTGAATGAAGACAATTTACATTACAAATTATTACAATTTTATGCAAAACACCTCATTAAAGGCATTGCATATACAATGAAGGCTCCATGGTCACATGACATACTCCAAATTAGTCATCATATGATCCCTCGTTCTTAATGCATACATAATGTCAAATTTACATAAATTGGTCAAAATTTGAACCATGCAATTAAAAAGAGGGTACCAATTTGCGTGAGAGAGCTTAGAAAAGTGCATGCCAAAATTAATACAGGTGACTTTGTTAGAAAGTGAGAGTTGATATTTGAATATTTTTGCACTATCGACAAAAACCCATGTCACAGAATTTCGAAATTCATTTTCATTTTCTTATGCTAAGTCAACAACTTTTGCATCTCCATGAAACTGACCAAAATTGTGTTGTTTCACTAAAATGCATGCCCATGGTTCAATTTTTGGGCCAATTTGAGTAATTCAAATTGGAGAGTGTGTATTTGTCATTCTCCCCCTTTTTGTATTTCCAAATTTTCAATTGAGTCCAGAAAGTTGGTGATGTACACAAACATTGAAATATGTGCTTGTTTTACACAATGTTCAAAGAAGCCTAGAAGACCTTACAAAATGTATGGCAAGTCTTCTTTGTGCACGATATAAGAAAACAACCTATGTTGGTTAATAAATTTCCATGTTGGATAGAAAACCCATGTTTTGGCTTTCTTTTATTCATTTCTAGATGCACATGGTTTGTGAACAAATGATTTTCACCAAATTTGACAATTTTTGGTACTAGGAGAAAAATGCACACTCAAAACAAAATAGACATGATTATAACCTGAATTTGAATTAGGACTTAATGCTTTTGTATCTACCTATGAATTCATAATGCATGTAAGATATATTTCTTTGCCAGTGATGCTCATTAGAGAAATTTGAGGCCTAAAATGAGCCTCCTAATGAAAGTAATAAAATAAGATTTATGGATTTTCAAAGGGAATGAAAGAAAACTGCTTTTTGTAATTGTATTTTCAATTTATCATCTTATAGAGTTACTAAAAGTTCAAGTGTAGGCACTCATTGGATGCAAAAGTAAATTCGACATCCAATGAGTATCCATTCTGCATACTTTTGATAGATCCACGGTGAGATAAACTATAAATGCATGAAAAAATGTGTTTTTTTTAAAGGAACACATTTTTTTAATGTATTTCCATTTTATTTCATTGCGGGTCTATCAAGAAACACATGTTTTTCATGTATTTCTAGTTTATCTCACTGTGGGTATATCAAAAACATGCATAATGGGTACTTATTGGATGCAAAATTTAATTCTACATCCAACAAGTGCCTATACTTGAAATTTGAGTAAGCCTATAAAGAGATAAGTATAAAATATGATTTAAAAAGTAGTTTTCTTTCATCCCCTCCAAAACTATTTACCCTTATGGTTGCCATCACAATCATCAATCTTATTGGTTCTTTTAAAGTTGATGTCGATAGTATTTTTTTTTTGTTTTCAAGCCCATTTTAGACCTAAAAATTTCTTGAATGCCTACATTAGAGTCCCTTGGTTGAAATTTCTCATAAACTCTTGCTCATTAGGGATGAATAACAAATTTACAAATTTCCTCTTTAGAAACCTATTTTGGATCATTTTTTTTTTTCATTTGATCATATATTCTTTGTATTCTTTATTCATTGTCTTTCGACTAATTATTTATGAAAATACCTCCTCAACTTCCTCTTGTTTATTCACTAGAATACATTTTTGTCAATTTTCCACTTGTTCTTTCGTAGCTACCTCTATTTATGCAAGGCCTTCATGGTACTTATAAATATTTATAGTACTTAAAATTGATGAAGTGTTAATGTCTTCCGATAACTCCAACTTATATGTATTATTAGAATTTTTTCCGAGGATTTTGCATGGTCCTATCTTCATATATCTCAGTTTGTTATAAGTCCCCCTAGGAAACTTCTCATTGCTTAAGTAAGGCATTACTAAGTATCATTTTGCAAATATCTTCATTTTCCTTTTTTGATCTGCCTTCTCTTTGTAGTTATCATTACTTTGTTGTCACACTTTCCTTTCCTTCTTATGTACATCTCTCATATATTCTGTGAGTACCTCTACATCTACACTTTTCACATGCTCTCCAATTGGTAAACTCGCCAAATATGTCACTCTCTTTGGTGATCTTCTATACACAATCCGAAAATGTGTCTTTCTTGTATATATGATGATTGAATTGTTATAGGGAATGCATCTTGCATTGAGATCACATCCCACTGCCTTGGTTTATCTCCTACCAAACATCTTAGCAACTTACTAAGACTTTCATTCACAATATTTGTTTGTCCATATGTCTAAGGGTGATATGTATAACTGCACTACCACCTAGATCCCAACTTCTTCCACATGGTTTTCCAAAACTGTCATAGGAGTCTAATATCCATATCTGAAGTGATATTCTTTAGTAATCCATGCAACCAGACTATTTCTTTAAAGAATAAAACAACATTCATAGAATCACTTGTCTTATTACATGAAATAAAATGTGAGATTTTGAAAATCTATCTACAACTACCATGATGGAATCATTACCTCTTTGAGTTCTTGATAATTCCAAAACAAAATCCATGTTTATATCTTTCCAAGGTATCTATGGTACGAGTAAAGGTGTATACAAACTTGTGTTTTGGCTCCTTCTTCTTGCAAGATGACATTTCTTGCAACCTTCAACCAACCTTTTCACATCACTACAAATGATTGACCAAAAGTATCTTTCTTCAACCAAAGCTTTAGTCTTGTCATTTCCAAAATGGCCACTCAAACCTCCACTTTGTAATTCTCTAATGAGATGTTCTTTCATGGAGCCTCTTGGAATGTACCATTTATGATTCTTGAATAAGAATCTTTCCTTAAAAAAAATACAAATATGGAGTCCTATTGACACTCCATGTTTTTTTCAAGTTTTCGTGACTTTTGCAAAATCTGGATCATCCACATACAAGTTTTTCATATTATCTAGACCCACAATCTTAACAACCATTGTACTTAACAAGAATACTCTTCTCCTCAATGCATCAACAACCTGGTTAAATTTCCCAAACTCCTTGGTGATTATTACATTACACAAACTCCTTAGGTAATATATATTATCTCCACTTCTTCAGTTCTTAAATTATGACATAGAATTCTTGATCATAAACATAATACTTTATTTTGGTTTCGTTTGACTTCTCAATAGATAAAACAATAAAGCAATATACTTACCTTCTTGACTCAACACTACTCTAATTGCTAATCCACTTGCATTGTAATCCATTTGTTAAACTTTGTTGAAGTTTGGAAAGGCTAATATTGATTGTTCAATAACCTCCTTCAAAATTTCAAAACTCTTTTTTGTTCTTGTTGTTTGCAAAAAGCTTCCCTTCTTCATGCACTTAGTCAATGATGCACATTTACCATTGAAATTTTGAAAAAACTTCCTATAGGGAATTCCCAATCCATGGAAAATTATAACCTCAAAATTTATTTTGGGAACATGCATTCAACTATAGCCTTTACCTTTTATAGTTCCATCTTCAATCTTTCTTGGGAACCACAAAACCCAAGTATACCAACTCTTCTTAAATAAAAGTACATTTCTTCAAGTTAATCATCAAATTCTCTTCCAACATTGCAAATACTTGTTGCAAATTTCTTAAATGCTCCTCTTTTGTTTAGTTAAAATAAGAATATAATCAAATGTAATGTTCCCCAACTCAACCAAGGGACATTACTTTCGAAATTATACACATAAAATCGAAATTTCTGCTAATTCATTTGTTGTAGCTCACCAACTTCGTTTTAAACACATTTTCAACCATATTTTAATAACCATAAATGAAATGCATCTACATCATTCTAAATGAACATGAATGCACCTAATAAACTCATTCACAACAACAAATAAATTATTCACATCCATAGAATTAAGCACATCAATTAAACTCATGAAATAACTCAAAAATAGATAAATACTTATCGTTTAAAACACTTGTGCAACTAGCTATTTGGGAAATAAATTCCATCCAACCATAGACCCGTTGTTCCAAATATTGACAACAAGTCACCCTCGAGCTGGGGCTAGGAATCCACGAGAGAAGGGTGCCTCTCACAGTCCCTTTACAACTCACTAACACACAACCCACTGGTATTCTCCTACAACTACCCCAAATTTCTTCCAACTCTCTTCCTCTTGACTTGCCCAACCCAAAGAATCTACCCCTTCACTTCTCTTAGTCCATCAGACGTCCCATTCATTTATTAGGGTCTCTATGACTCAGGTAACTAGGAAAATCTTTGTTGAGAACTCAAGGGAGCTCATTGCCAAGAGAACTACCAGCTACCAATGTCAAATACTTGTTGTTATAGTGAAACTCACTCAGGAGTTCACTCTTCAGTCCTGGCAACCTGGTTCTTCAATTCCCAGCTCCACATACACTCCAACATGCTCCTAAATTCATCCATCCTCCTTGCCCTAGCTTTGGTGCTCTCTCCCTGTTGTTCATGCCAAAAACTGAAGGTGAAAAACTGCCTAATTCCCCCATACAAATTTCCTCTATTTTCCCAAGATCATTGACTGCTCACTCTTCCTAATGATAATTACTTCATCCTCATACTTTCCAATAACTATGGGATGTGACTCTTACACCCACCCTTTTACATGAGTTTAATGATTGGGCTCTCATACACTCAAACAAAAAATAGAAGTCTTCCTAAAATGAGAATAAAATTAAGAAAACTGGGTTTGGATTAATACCCATAATTGATTTCTCCCTTAAACCCCTCTTAGACAGTTCCTAGGAATTCCCCTTTCTTGTGGATAAATCATCCCCCTTCTCTGTCCATATTCCCAACAACTGGTATCACATTATATTTATTAAAAATTAGAAAATACATTCTGCATATTACATTGCTTGGCCATAGCCATATTCATATCTACATTATGCACAAATTAAATTGGGGATTATAGCGGGGATGTTACATTCCCCCTCCCCTACAATTGTGCATCGTCCTCGATGCACAACACCATGTTGAAATACATATACAAATTTAACATCACAATATTCAGAAAATAAAACAAAAATCTGTAATTCTTTTTTTACCCTCCACCAACAGTCCCAACCATAATCTCTCATTCTTCTCATCCTGCTGACCCAAGGAATGTGCCCCCTTCATTTCCCTCAATCCATTGGGCTGCGCCATTATTTTATCAGGGCTATCAACGCAGGTGATCAAGAATTTTTGAGACGTGGTTCCAGAATCTAGCTGCCCAAAAATGGAGTCATGCATTTTTAGCTTCTATTTTCTTCAAAATTGATAAACATTTGCGTGTATTCCTCCCACATAGTTTCTTCATGCTCCCATGTTACATATTTAGGACTGTAGTAGGTCCATTGAACCTTTACCATCCCTATGCCTTTTTTTCGAAGCACTTTGACTTTCTGGTCCATGATGCATACTGGTTTCACCCAGAAATCCCCTTCGTTTTCCACTTGGATCACAATCCAATAAATTATGTGGTTAGGGTAAGACACATATTTATTTAATAATAATACATGAAATGCATTATGCACTCTCATGGATGCAGGTAATTCTATCATGTATGCAATTGTCCCTATCTTCTCTAATATTTCGAAAGGCCCACAATATCTTGCTGCCAACTTTGGGCATCAACCCAATCTTATCGAACTTCTTTTCGCTTTTGCTTTAAGAAGTACATGTTCGCCCACTTTAAAATATCTAAAAACTTTGTTCTTGTCTGCATAAATTTATGCCTGTCCTGAGCAACCTTTAAATTATGCCTGATCTTTGTCATATATTCTTCCATTTCCTTTAACAAATCTGGCCCAATGATAGCTCTGTCTGTTGGGTTATCCCAACTCACTAGTGTTTTACATTTACTGCCATACAAAGCTTCAAATGGATTCATTATTAATGAGGCTTGATACCCATTATTATAAGAAAAGTCCACTAAGTGGATATAGCCTTCCCATTTTGATGGTTGGTCCATCACATACATCCTGAGCATGTATTCAATTATTCTATTGGTCCTCTCTGTTTTCCCATCTGACTCTGGGTGGTATGTTGTACTAAAATTCATATTTGTCCCAAAGCCTTTGAACAAACCATGCCATAATTTGGATCTAAAATTGGAATCTCTATCTAAAACTATTTCCTTAGGCACTCCATGTAACCTGAAAACTTCCTTCATTTAAATCTATGCAATATTTGGTGCCTTGTGTGTTGTCTTTACGAGAATAAAATGCATTGCCTTATTCAATTTGTCCACCACCACCATGATGGAATCATGCTGCTTCACTGTTTTGAGTAGCTTTGTAATAAAATCTACTGTGACCACTTCCCACTTCCATTATGGAATGGAAAATGGCTATAGCAACCCTACTAGATGTCTGTGTTCTATTTTTACCTTCTGACACTCTAGACACTAGGCTATGTAGTTAGCCACTTCTTTCTTTATTCTCGGCCAAAAGTATTGCTCCTTACAACTGTCATGGATTTTTGATATTTTGGGTACCCAACATATGGCACATTGTTCATTTCTCTCAGCACTATATTTTTCAGCTCCATAGAATTTGGCACATACACCTTGCCTTTGTACAAGAGGATTCCATCATCTTTCAATTCATAATTTTTAAATTTTTGTTGTAAATTGCCTTGCTGTGAGTTTTCTTTTATTTGTAAATAATGTTGGTCTGAATTTTCTGCTTCAAGAATTTTATCTTTTAAATTTGTCCTATACATATTGATGGTTGAAACATGCATTTCATGAGCTCTTATGTTGAGTGCATTAACCACCTGATTTTCTTTGTCTTTGATATGTTTGATTTCAAAATCATACTCTCTAAGAAATTACAAACATCTAGGTTGTCTGGCATTTAATGTTGGTTGTCCAAATAATTTTTTTAGACCACAGTGGTCTATTTTTAGCTCAAATCTCCTCCCCATAAAGTAATGTCTCCACATTTTTAATGCATGTACAATGGCTGCTAACTCTAGATCACGTGTAGCATAATTTCTCTCATGCTCTTTTAATTTTCGGGACTCATAACATACCACATTGTCCTTTTGACTAAGGATTCCACCGAGCCCTTCCTTGCACACATTCATTTACACTGCAAAGTATTCATCTAGATATTCAATCTTTAATATGGGTGCACTTGTTAAAATGTTTTTCAATTTCTGAAAACTTTCTTCACATGTTGGAGTCCATTCGAATTTCACTCCCTTCTTTTGCAAATAAGTGTTTTTTTCTTGCAATCTTTGAAAAACCCTTTATGAATCTTCGGTAATAACCCACAAGACCCATAAATGATCTAACATATTTCACATTTATTGGTGTTGGCCATCCTATAATGGCCTCTATCTTTTCAGGATCAACTACTATCCTATCTGCTAAAATAATATGCCCCAAGTAGTGAATCTTCTTTTGATTAAAGATGCACTTACTTAACTTGGCATACAATTTATGTTCCCTTAAAACCATTAGCACCATTCTTAATTGGTTCTCATGATCCTCCTCAGGATTATAATAGATGATAATATCATCTAAGAAAACAATTACAAACTTCTCCAGGTACTCCATGAACACTCCATTCATAGAACACATAAAAATAGTTGGGGCATTTGATAGCCCAAATGGAACTACTGTGAATTCCCAATGCCCATACTTTGTTCTCAATGTTGTTTTGTTGATATCTTCTTCTTTTATCCTGACTTGATGATAACTTGATGTCAAGTCAATCTTGGAAAATATGTTTTCGCCTTTCAGCTGATCAAATATATCATCAATCCTTGACAAAGGATATATGTTCTTTATAGTGACCTTATTCAACTATCTGAAATCAATACACAAACTTAAGGTTCCATATTTATTCTTCACAAAAAGAACCGGGGCTCCCCAAGGTGACACACTTGGGCATATATACCCCTTCTTTAATTTAAAGTTCTTGAAGATGCATTTGCATCTCTTTCAATTATAGTGTGCCCATTATGTAGGGTGTCTTTGACACTGGGGTAGCTCTCGACTCAAATCAATAGAGAAATCAATGTCCCCTTTTGGTGGAAATCCTGGATTTCCTCAAAAACATATTCAAAATATTTTAAGACCGGATGGTCTTCAATAATTTCCACTTTATCTCTAACTACCTCCTCCATATGGGCTGCAAAAATTTGACATCCCTTTCTGAAACTCTTTTTCAGCTACATGGTTGAAAATTCTCTAACAACTACCGCTCTTGGAATGCCTTGAATCTTGCCTTGTTGTCCTTTCTCATTAAGACAAGTTATTGTCTTGTTGTAACAGTCTAGGAAAACATGGTGTTCTTCCAACCAATCCATGTCAATTAGACAATCATATGAACGTAAAGGTATAATGTTCACATCTATCTTTGTGTTGAGTCCATTCATGTCCATTGGACAATCTTTAACCAACTCATTGATTTTTCTCTTAGCCCCATGGGTAATTGAACTGATCAAGATTTCTTATGCTTACTCATTTTCAATTGAAATATTTCAATAATGTTAGAGTTTATGTAACTATGGCTACCTCCAAAATCAATTAAAATTGCTATGGGATGATTATTGATCTTACCTTCCACTTCAATCATGGGGGACTTCTATTTTGATTCCTTGTTGTCTTCCTCCCATGATCCAGATTATTTTTTAGAACAAAATGAAAGTAGAGATATTACAATGAAATACACATAAATATGTCCAGAAACAGAGAAATACAATAATACATGATTTCTATTAATGAAAGAAATGTACAAAGACTGTAAAAATACAAAGTGAAAGACTCGCTAGAATGGTGGTATCTTATCTCCAAGAAGAGATGTGACGGATATCACATTCACAAGAAGATGATCGTTACAATGAGGCTCCAAAGGCCTTTTTAACATAATTAAAATCAGAAACCCTAACCTCGGAAGATGAACATCCAAAAGGTTTGTGGGCCCCGATAGGGGTAGTTGATACGTCAACTTCCCAGGGGCGTAACTTTTGCATACGATCTCTGTTTGGGGCGCTTAATACATCGTTGGAAAGGTCTCACTGAGAAGAAAATTTTTCGATTGGCCCAAAATATTTTCTTTGGAAATAGACTAGGCCCCAAATCCCCCAAAAATGTCGTTTAGGGCTTTAGAACAACCTCGAAAGTTTGGGACCCGAAAAACTGTCGAAAAAATGACAAGGTGGAAAACTGTTTTTCGAGCTAGTGGAATAGGTGGGTGGCCACCGATATCCACCTGTATCATCCCATGTCTTCAACTGTTTCATCCTCCTGAATTTTGTGGATTGTCCTCATTCTTTCACCTTTGTGAGGGCACTCCCTATATAAGTGATTTCCCTCACATCCCAAACATTGCATAGGTTGTTGCCTTGTCCTTTTCCCAAAATAATCTGCTGCCTTGTGATCATTTTAGGTCGAATTTCCTTGCTGATTATCTTGGGAGTTATTTATGAAAGGCTTAAAACATTTTTTCCTTTGCTCCTTCTTACCCTTCATATTTTCATTCCAAGTCTTTTGGAAGACTTCCCTCCCTCTGCTCTGCTCATAAATATGCTTCAAGCTCTCCTTACAGTCTTTTCCAAAGTCCCAGGGTTATCATATTGTATCTTGTCACTGTAGAACGAGGGTACCCCACTAAGAAACCTTTGGATTTTGACATTCTCATTCTTTATGAAGTCCACATACTTCAACAATTCAAAGAATATTTTCTCGTACTCATCCATTGTCATGCTTCCCAATTTGAGTTCAATGAACTCTTTCATCTTCCTCTCATAGTATTTCTTAGACAATTATTTCTCTTGGAAATATCCTTTGAATCGTCTCCATGAGACCCTCTTATCATCAAGATGCTTCACTTGCTTAAGTTGATCCCACCACATGGCTTCCTTTCCTTGCAAGTGGCACGTTGCAATTCTTATTTCTAACCTTGAGGGGTAATCATGCGGCTGTAAATATTTCTTCATTTCCAATAGCCAAGCCTTGGCCTCTTCTCCATTCCTATGCTCACCATTGAAATTTGGTGGCTTGATTTTCCCGAGTTCACCTTGCAAGATGTTTCCTTTAGGCCTTATCCTATGTCTCTTGATAGGAGATGCACTTGGGATACTCCCTGGCCCTAAATTGGTATGAGATCTCCTAGTGGATTGCCCCGGGGAATGATGGCACCTGCTCCTACTCCTTGACTACATGTCATTCCCATGCTCATCTCTTCTGCTATGGGATTTGGATGTTGTCACTTGTCTAACACTGACTTCTTACATTGTGACATAGTCCTTATTGGCTTGCTTTTGTAGCATGTTCAAGCTCTAAAGTATCTCTTCCCGAGCCTTCATAATCTTTTCATTATCATCCCTATAACTCTACACTTCTCTTTGCAGGATTCTCGTAGTTATAGGCTCCTACCCGTCTCTTCTTCCATTAGACTCAGTCTCAAAATTTCCTATGCTAACATGCAAACATATAAATTCCTCCTCAATAGGAGCCCTGGGCGTATTCCATGGTTGTAGTTCTCATATAAAAACCCAACTTCCTTTCTGAATCTCTAAGTTCCGCAAAAAATGGGCATGCAAACAATTTTATGTTAGACAAAATAAATACATACGCAATTTTGGAAAAGAATGCATACATTTTTCTTCCCCCTTAATTCCACTAGTGACCTTCTTTTTAGTTGAATGCAAAATTTGTTGCTCAAATTAATTTTTTTGGTTAGTATATGGATTCTCCTCCTCAATACATTTCCATTGACTATTCACTTTCCCAATTCTGAGTTTTGAGTAGAAAGTTACGGTCTTCAGAAGTTTTGACTATTTCCCTTTTTTAACCCTTCATGCTATAGGTGTCCTCTTTCTCTTGCAACACATTTTTAGGTACCCATTGTATCAAATCTAGCTCCATGGATGACTTCTACAGTCTATGATATTTCCATAGACTGCTCCTAGGCCCCAAACTGACTCCTGAGCTAGGAATTATGCCTTGTAAAAGTAATCTTTTACCCTTGACTGTTTAGGTTGTAACTTCTTCATACAAGCTCTGTTTTGCACTCAGAATAGCTCATTGGAAATATCTCCTCGTGCTCTTTCATTTTAAAAGATACAATTGTGTGTACTAGAAGTACACACATTTTCATGAAATTTGTTTTTCTAAAAACGTTGTTTAGACCCTCAAAAATGCCCTACAAGTTTGTGACCTCCAAAAACAATAATTTTTTTTGATAATTTGATTGTTTATTGCTGAATATGGCACTGATTTTATTCTCGATAACTTGACCACTAGTCATCGGGGAAATTATTCTCCTCCTCTTTCCGAACTTCCTTTCGATTTTGATCCGGTCCACAGACTCGTCGCGCAACCTGCTATCCATCTCTATGCTAACTTCAGTCTGATCTGGGCCACCGACCCACTAGAGCATCGACCCACCACCCTGTGCAACTTCCATCCAATAACTCTGATCTGACGTCGGCCCATCGGCCCACCGTGGAGCCTCCCATACAACAACTTCACGAACCAACACCACACTCGTCCACCACGCGTAACCTCCAACCAAATGACCTATGGTTCAACACCGGTCCGATGTGGCACCGACCCACCACGCATAACCTCCAATATGTCCCCTACCAAACGACTTCGGTCCAGTCCACCGGGAACCGACGCACCTCGACCAAAAGTTTATGTTGCGCGTGGGATCCATAGGGTTTGATGTCTCTTCGTGCTTCACGCCCAACTAACAA
This sequence comes from Picea engelmannii, assembly GCA_009831015.1. Classification (NCBI taxonomy): domain Eukaryota; kingdom Viridiplantae; phylum Streptophyta; class Pinopsida; order Pinales; family Pinaceae; genus Picea; species Picea engelmannii. The sequence continues at coordinate 182,341 of ML780963.1, forward strand.
AATGTTGTATTTTTCTTATAAATCATTTCATTGAACCTTTCCCCATGCATGTGGGATAAAGAAAAATATAGGTCGCAGATCAACGGTTGGAAATCTAGGTGGGGTGAGATTGAGGATTGATGAGCATTGGTTTCTTAGAAGTCATAACTTCCGATTCTAATGCCCAAATTGTGAAAGAAAAATCTCTTTGAATTCCAAGGTCACGAAGGTTAACTTGGGCATGGTTTCTAGGGTTGAACGATAATGTTTAACCACAAAATAATCTCTTCTCTAATGATGTCCCATGGAAATTGATTTATTTCACTCAAGAATTTTTGTTATCATTCCAGACCATACAAATAATTTTCACTCCTAAAGGAAACTCATCCAACAATTTTCTGCTACCATGTATCAAACTCTTGTAGGCCAGTGTTGTAACCTTTGACTCTGATACCATATTGTAACGTCCCCCAACTCAACCAAGGGACATTGCTTTCAAAATTATACACATAAAATCAAAATTTCTGCTAAATTGTTCATTTGTTGGAGCTTAATAGCTACGTTTTAAACACATTTTCAACCGGATTCTAATACCCAAAATGAAATGCATCTACAACATTCTAAATGAACATGAATGCAACTAATAAACTCATTCACAACAAGAAATAAATCATTCACATCCACATAATTAAGCACATCAATTAATCTCATGAAATAACTCAGAAGTAGATAAATACTTATCTTTTAAAACAATTGTGCAACCAACTGCTTGGGAAGGACGTTCAACCCAACCATAGAGCCATTGTTCTAAATCTCAACAGTAATTTACCCCCTAGATGGGGCTAGGAATCCACAAGAGAAGGGTGCCTCTCACCGTCTCTTCAAAAATCACTAGCACACAACCTACTGGTATTCTCCGACAACTATCCCAAATTTCTTCTAGCTCTCTTCCTCTTCACCTGCCCAACCAAAATAATGTACCCCTTTAGTACTCTCTGTCCATTGGGCATCCAAATCTCTCTGGCTCAGGTAACTAGGAATGTCTCTATTGGAAACGTAAGGGAACTCACTACCAAGAGAACTATCAGCTACCAACAACAAACAATAGAAGTCTTCCCCAAATGAGAATAAAATTCATAAAACTGGGTTTGGATTAACACCCATAATTGATTTCTCCCTTGGATCCCTCTTAGACATTCCCTAGGAATTCCCCTTTCTCGTGTTTAAATCAGCCCCCTTATCTGTACATATTCCCAGTAGCTAGTATCACATTATATTTATTAAAAATTAGAAAATACATTTCACATTTTACATCGCTTGGCCATATCCATATTCATATCTACATTATGCATTAATTAAACTAGGGATTATAGTGGGGATGTTACATCAAAGTAAACAACCACAAATTTACCTAAGAATGGTTTAGTACTTTATTCATCAATCTCATGAAGGTAATTGGTGCACTGGTCAAACCAAATGGCATAACCAACCATTCATGCAATCTTTCCTTTTTCCAAAGTGTGGTCTTCATTCATCTTGATTTAGTGATACCCACTTTTCAAGTCAATATTTGAAAAACATCTTGCTCCACTAAGAGTGCATAAGATCATTCATTCTTGGCAATGTAAATTCATATTTTTTACCTATCATATCTATAACGCTAGAGTCCATACACATTTTCCATCCTCCACCCTTCTTCTTTGTTAGTAATGTAGGGACACCACATGGACTCAAACTTTCTCTTATCATGCCTCTGTCTAGAATCTCTTGAACTTGTATATTAACCTCTTCAGTTTCTACTGGGGTCATTCTATAAGGATCTTTGTTAGGAAATCTTGATCCAAATATCAAGTCATTTTGATGTGAAATATTTGTAATTGGAGGTATTCCCATTTGTATATCATTTGTGTTAATTTCCATGTATTTATTTAACGATTCTTCAACTTCTCTAGGCACTTTCTTCTCTTCTTCTTCTTGAAATATCTTTGAAAAAATTGCAAGACAACACTTTGAACTCTTCATTCCTTCTTTGATTGAAGAACGTATGATCTTGTTGTTGCTTTGATATTCAACACTTTCTTCAAACGTAGTTTGAAGATTCTTCCCTCTTTTTCAAACTGATAACTATTTTTTATCCCCTCATGAAAAAACTATTCTATCATCATAACTGAGGCCTACCAAGCAATAGATGGAAAGTATTCATGACAACAACATCATAGAACACTTGGTCTTCATATTCTCCCATTTGAAAATTCTTACTGGGCATTGTTGAGAAACAATAATTTGACGTCCATTTTGTAGCCATGAAACTTTGTATGTACTAGGATGGAGTGTACATTTCATCTTTAGCTTCTCTATCACTTTCATAGATATTATATTTTTAGTGCTTCCTCCATTAATAATAAGGTTTCAACACTTTGTATTTTACATTTTGTCTTGAATATGTTCTTCCTTTGCTCTGGTTCTTCAACAATTTTCTCCTCTAGCTTGAGGGGCACCCTTTTGAATTATTTTCTCCTTGCTCATGGTGAATATTTGCAATGTTGTCCCCAACAACACAAGACTCCTTTGCTTGAGATACATGTTTAGTTGCTTCATTTCTTCTTCCATCGTTTTGATTTTTAGGACATTTTGTCATCTTGCATTCTTGTTTACCACAATTGAACATGTAGGAACACACTTACCTCCTTTTCCTTTGCCTCCACTAGCGTTGTTACCTCCTCTATGACTGTTATTGCTTGTTTCATATTCATTTCTTGCATTTGTGTACTTCTTCCAAAACTTGCTATGCATTTTCCTTTACCTTTCCTTATTTTATCACTTTGATGTCTTCTACTTAAATTTTCTTTAATTTTAAGAGCAATGCGATATGCTTCATCTATAGTACGAAAACAATGAGTGTTCATTTCATCTTGAATATGAAATATTAGGCCATTTGACATACCTGCAACCTTCTAAAATTTTTCTTCATTAATGCTTGATCCAATCGACAATATGAAGAACTCCTTCGTGTCTCTCAGACTAATGTCTCCCTTTGCCTCAAATTCTGGGTTTGTTTGAAAAATACTTGTTGATAATCTATAGGTAATAATTCCACTTTCATTTTACCTACCATTTTCTTATAGATCTCAATTTTCTACTTGTATCTTTTTGTACACAATCCCACCATAACATTGCAATGTGCCCCTTCAACTTTTTGTCATCACAATTCACAAGTATTCAACTTTATCAAATTCAAAAGACATTATATTTCCCTTGTCCAATAAATTAATCTTTTAGCTTTTAGGGTACCATTATATTTTGAATTTTGAATTCTAGAATTACCTCTTTCTTTTAGAAGTTTGAGCAATTGCACACTAGGTTCTCTCTCCTAGTTATATTTTCCTTCTTTTGCTTCAGGTTTTTGTTTTGATTCTTCTCCATCATTTCTCATTTCCAATTCTTCAATTCTCCTTCTCATCTCTTGAAGTTTTTGATTTTTTTGATTTCTCGTATCTTCAATCTTTAGATACCCTTGATTTATTTGATTTCTTCCCCAAGGTGGCATGTTTTTATTTCCTAGGTAACATATCTTGAGGAAAACCATGGGGCACTTCCCCTCATTTCGAGGATGGTACCTAGGGAAACCCTAGATTCTTCAAGTCACAAGACTAGGTCAACAATAGGGATCAAATCCATTACAACAATATATTGATTATGAGCTCAACATGTCACTTACAAGAATAGAACCTGGGTGGGGAGGATAACACTCCATCTCATAACCACTCAGGCTAGACCCAATTCATAGTCCCTAAATGGCATATTTATTCCTATTCTATTGGTAATTCTCACTCCAATTACCATCCATAGATAAATACACTGATGGCTCTATCTTCAACAAGGAATACTCTCTTAGCAATATCTAATTGCTAGCATAACCACCACCCCCAAAAATTATTCACAATAGACATAAATCTTTCCCATAAATCAAAATACCGCTTTCTTCATTCCCAACAATCTCATGTGTAGTTATTTTCTTTTACCATAGTTTTAGCTTGCTCTAATACCATTTGATATAGTGTGGGGCTACAATCAAATTCACAAAACATAATTTTTCAAACAGAAAAATAATGTTTTGAATAAAAATCAAGACAACAAAACAAATATACACACAAAATTGATCAAACTAGAACTTGTATTTATTCAATGGCCATGCATAAACTCTCAATAATATTACATTCACAGAACCATCTTGGTCTCTAGATTTTACACATACCCAACTATAGAATGGTTATGTATAAGATACCAAAGGCCCCTTGCCCCTATCCAAAACTCATATCTATGCTTGTAATATTTAGCTTGTGGTCTTCCAACTACCCAACTTTTCATATTTTAAGGATCCTAAAACTTCACTAAAGACGAGAATTTACATTACAAATTACTATAATTTTAGAAAAATTTCTTATTAAATTCACTCCACTTACAATGAAGGCTCCATGGTCATGTAATATACTTGGAATTAGTCATCATATGACCCCTTGTTCTTAGAATTCAATGTGCATGTATCAATGCCAAATTTGCATTAATTTGTTTAAGTTCCAACTTTGTTGTTAAAAATAAGGTACCCATCTATGTGAGACAACTTGGAAAAACACGCCAAAAATTCTACAAGTAATTTTTTTTAAAATTGAGACTTAGTGCCTAAACATTTTATCATTGTCGACAAAACCCATGTCTTAGAGTTTTGAAATTCATCACCATTTTCCTATATCAAATCCACCAAGTCAATGACTATGGCATTTCTGCCTGAAACTACTAGAATTGCCTTGCTTCATTAAATGAATCCATAGCATTTATTTCTTGGCCAATTTGATTGATTTAGATTGGAGAGTCTATGTTTTTTCATTCTCCACCTTTATACATTTCCAAATTTTCAATTTGAGTCCAAAAAGTTGTTGATGTGCAAAAATACTAAAATATGCCTCTGTTTCACATTGTTTAGAAAAGTCCAGGCCTTAGAAAAATGCATGGAAAGTCTTCCTCGTCATAATATAAGGAAATGGATTGAAAAATACACAAAATTCATGTGCTAGGGACTAAACCCATGTTTTTGTTTTCTTTGATTGATGACCAGGTGCACACATTTAGTTTGTGAAAATGGTATTTTCATAAAATTTGACAATTTCTGACAGTTAGAGAAAATGCATGCTTAATAAAAAATAAACATGATCATAACCTGAAATTTGAGTTGAAAGTTCTTACAAGTCTTTCACATCTACCTATGAATTCAAAATGCATGCATGATAACTTTCTTGGCTATGGATGCTCATGCAAATTCCATTAGTGGAAGAGAGTCTTCCTAACATATGGGTTGATTCATTACATACATCTAGAGAATGTATTCCAAGCTCCGATTAACTCTTTCTGTCTAGCCATTGGTTTCTTGATAGTAGGTTATACTAAAAATTAACTTTGTGTACAATTTATGAAACAAACTCTACCAATTTTTGAAGTAAAATTTGAGCATTGATCCGACACAATATCTTTTGGTACACCATCATGTAATTATATCACCTCTTGAATGAAGATTCAATCTATTTCAAATGATCGATGAGTAGTCTTAACTAGAATGAAATGTTCTATCTTGGTCAAACAATGGACCACCACTAGGATATAATCATTGGTCTTTGAGTCTTTGGTAATCCAGGGATGAAATCCATTATGATTTCTTCCCACTTCCAAGCTAGTATACTTAAGGGATTCAATTTACCTATCAAATTTTGATGGTCCACTTCTATTTGCTGACATTCAAAGGACAAGGACACATACACTATAATTTATTCCTTTAATCTTGAACAATAATAGATCTATTTCATACTTAGGTATGCCTTTTAATACCCTTGGTGTTTGGAATATGAGCATCACGAGCTTCATGAAATAATAATCTACTCAACTTGGTCTGGTTGAGCACATATATTCGTTTTCTCCACAATGGTATTCCATCTTTGGTTGGATGATAGTTTTCATATTTCTTGATTTTCTTATTACTCCAAATTTCCTTTCTTAACAAAGCTTGATGCACCTCTTGATACCATTTCTCGTCCTTGGATTGCATTCTGATCACCATTCTCAAATTGGACTAAGCTTAAGACACTGCACCTATATGTCATCTCCGACTTAAAGAATCCACCAATTGATTTTTATTTTCTTTAATAATTCATAGTCATATCTGCTCAAAAACTTGACCCACTATTATTGTCGGGCATTCAATATAGGTTGTGTTTGTAAATATCTCAATATTTCATGGCTTGATCATAATTCAAATTTCATTCCAATCAAATAATGTCGCTGCCACTTTAAAGCATGCACTATTGCTAAGAGTTCTAGGTCATGAGTTGTATAATTTTTTAAATGAACCTTTAGCTTTTAGATTCATAGATCGCAACACTTCCTTCCTATGTAAGCACTCTCTTGATACCCTCACTATTGTCATTGATACATGCTATAAAATATCTATCAAAATCAAGTAGCATTAATATCGGGCAAGACATAAGAAGTTCCCAAAGCTCATGAAGTATTTTATTGGGCAAGGTTGTCCATAGAAACTTGGTCCCTTCAACTTATAATTTTGACAAAGGACTCATAATATTAGATAAACCCTTGACGAATCTTTGATGATATCCTACTACTCCTAAGAAGCTTATCACTTTCGTTGCATTCTTTATGGTTAGTCAACTGGATATGGTTTCAATTTTCTTAGGGTATACCTTCAATCCATATTCAAATATGATGTGCCCAAGGTTTTGAATTTATTTCTTGAAGAACTCATATTCACTTAGCTTATCATACAACTGATGTTCTCGTAGCTTCCGTAGAACTATGTGGAGGTGGTCTTGGTATTCTTCCTCATTATGAGAATATATTAGTGTGTCATGAATGAACACAAACATGAACTTGTCTAGATACTTTCATAACACATCATTCATTAGCCTCATGGTGCATTCGTTAGTCCAAAAGGTAAGACTGAAAGATCATAATGCCCATATATGATTTTGAAGGAAGTCTTGTCTATGCCAACTTCCTTGTTAAGAACCAAACATCAATATAGCATAGAAAAACCTCAGGAAAAGTACTCAACGCCTTGAAAAAGAGATAATTCCAGATAATAAGCCTCTTCGAGGGGGCAACCTCCTTTTACCCCACTTAAATGTTCAAGTACAAGATGA
>ML780963.1:203917-215238 GCA_009831015.1 Picea engelmannii
CACCTTCATCAAGAGTCCAATTAGGATTTTCTGGAGGCTTATTTGGTGTAGAAGGTCCCTTTTTTGGTGGCATGTTGGCCAAGTATCACTTTTGAATCTTGATTTTGAGGTGGTTCTGCTAGAAAATATTTATTCTGTTCTATCTCCCAAGTTTCGGCGCTTCTAGGTATGAAAAATTGTTTTAGGTAGTTCTCTAATATTTCTTCTCTGTAATTCCACAGGTCTGATCAAAATTGGATGTGCCAAGTGGAATTTATGGTAACTTCCTCACAACTTTCCTATTTTTTGCCTTTCCAGGAGATCTCACTTGTATAGCATGCCCCGCACAAAATAATTGATATAAAATTCTGAAACTCGCACCCAAAATACTACAGACTGTCCAAGATCCAATGAAACCAGTCCCATTCAATTTGGATACTCTAGCAATAAGTTATGATTGTTTTACCTGGAACACCTTCTTGAGACTAGTCAATAGGACTAGTTAGATACCCTATCTTACACAAGGTGTATCTACAAATTTAAGATGACCCAGAAGCTAAAATTTTTACCAAATATACCTTACTAATTTCTGTAAATGGACTCCGGATTTCAAGGTCTGAAACGTTACAAAAAAAATTTTATAGCGAAAATTCCGCAATGACTCATTTCAGGATGATTCCAGAACCCTATATTGTACATGCTGTATCTCCGAAAGTATAAGGCCTCAGGAGCTGAATTTTGAACCCAACGTACCTTGGTTTGTCTGCTAAATATCCTCCAAGCCGTTCCTTTTGAAACGTTGTAGAAAAAAAGTAATAGCAAAAATTCCACGGTGTCTCAGATGTAGCAACAAAACCCCAAGACCTTGAGCTCTGATACCATATGTTAAGAACCAAACATCAATATAGCATAGAAAAACCTCAGGAAAAGTACTCAACGCCTTGAAAAAGAGATAATTTTAGATAATATTCCTCTTCGAGGGGGCAACCTCCTTTTACCCCACTTAAATGTTCAAGTACAAGATGATTCAAAATGAAAATTTCTCCTTGGTATATATAGGAGACTAGGAGGTATAATTACAACTAATGGCCTGAAGCCGACATAAATAAAATAACATTACTAATATAATATGCCCCAATTAAGGGGTAATGAGCCAATATTAGGGCTTAACATTCCTCTACCCTTATTTGATGGTATCTCAACTTTAAATTCAATTTTGAGAACATTTTATCCTTAGACACATTATTCATTAGCCTCATGAACATGTATGTGTATTTTTTAGTCCAAAAGGTAAGACTAAATGCTCATAATGCCAATATATGGTTCAAAAGGAAGTATTGGCTATGTTAGATTCCACTACTCTTATGTGATTGTATCTCGACCTTCAATCAAATTTCAAGAACACTTTTTTCCCTTTCAACTAATTGAATAGGCAATTAATTCTAGGAAGTATGTATCTATTTTTAATTGTAACTTTATTCGATAATCTATAATCAATGCATATCCGAAATGTCCCATCATTTTTCTTAACAAACAACATTGGTGCTTCCCAAGGTGATGTACTTGGACACAAGAATTACTTGTATAACAACTCCTACAATTACAGCTTGAGCTCACCAAGATTTTTAGTTCCCAACCTATAGGGTGCCTTGGATATTAAGGTTTCTCAGGCATCAAGTCTATTATGTAATATACCTCTTGAGTTGGTAGTCATCCAGGTGATTCTTTTGAGAACATATCCATAAACTCTCTTACCATTTGTAATCGTGCTACTTCTTTGAAACATACCCCATTACAAGAAACCCCCCCCCCAAAAAGTTGCTCGGATACCAATATGTGTCGTACCCATTGCCCGGGTACCTCTAAATCTCACATTCTCAACATATTTTGAACTTCTGATACCGCTATTTAAATCAATAACATGATGCAAGCACGTGTAATAATAAAGAAGCATGCATGTCTATAAAAGAAAATGATTCTCATGACATGCACATCATTAACAATAAACAAGTATATTGTAAACACAACACATAATTAATTACACAACATAAATATAAGTTTAGGGAGAAACACAGAGAACTTATCTTTAAAGAATAACTTCCCCAACTAGTAGAAAACATCAAATGTTCCACCCGAACTTAGGCTATGTTGCACATAAAATATCTACAATAGGCCACCTCCAAGACAAGGTTATAAATCCACAAGGACAAGTCCTAGGCCGACTTTAAAGCACACACTAGTCAGTTATCAATCTCTCAAAATTTTCTCAACCACACAACAATCCTTGTTTACCAACTCTCTTCCCCTTCAATATGCACAACCCAAGAAATGAACCCCCTTTTCTGCAATGTAGTCCCTCAGGCTGTTCCACTTATTTCAAGGGCTCCAATACTACCGGTCAGGAAATCCCAATGTTGGAAACTCCAAGGATTCACATATGTGGAAAATTCTACTCAAAATGCCTAGGCATCCATGCACTCAAGCATCGATTTCTTGCTAGAAATAACCAGTATTTACCTACATCCAACTAACAAGGCTCTCTACCTCCAACAATTCATTTTCCATGCCCAAACCAAGAACAAGAGCAAGAATGATTGAGTAACAATTCGGAAAAATGATTGAGGAACCCCCAAACAACCAACGACTTGGTTTAAATAATTAAATGCAATAATGCATCATGTGGCCTCCCCCAAGAAGCTCACGTAATCACTTTTACCCAACTAAATCCAAGATGCGTGAATAAAATATAATAAAAAGGTTTATCCTCTTTAGCCCCCTCTCTCATGGAATCATACCCCCCTATAACTATGTCCTTGTCCATCTTGCAGCCAAAGGTGTGTTTTTTTATCATATTCAAACTATTACATTGTTAGGTTCTTCGACCTTTCATTAAATAAACAAAATTACATTATTGATCCAGGGACTCAAAACTGGGGTATCACATTCCCCTCCCTCTTACTTTGGAAATGTCCTTAGTGCATAACACCATGCAAGTGTACATATATACAATTCTTTTATCAAAATTTCGAAAATAACTACGGGTATGCCTCCAGAATTGTATCTTCCAACTCCCATGTCACTTCTTTGGGGATGTAGCATGTCCACTAGAACTTTGCATGCCCTATGCCTTTGTTTTGAAGAATCATGACCTTCCTGTCCAGTATACGCACTAGTTGCACTTGAAAGTCTCCTTCTAGATCCACCTGAATCAAAGTCCAATCAATGACATGGTTAGGATCATGCACATACTTTTTCAGAAAAGATACCCAAATTAAATTATGCACATTCATGGAAGCAGACAATGAAAGCATGTATGCAACTGGCCCTATTTCATCCAATATTTCAAATGGACCACAAAATCTAGTTTCTAGCTTTGTACAACTTCCCAAATTCAATGAGATCTTCTTGGGCTTCACTTTCAAAAATACATGATCTCTCACTTTAAATTCTCTAGTTCTTTTTCTCTTGTCTGCCTAACTCTTTTGTCTATCTTGTGTTGCCTTCAAATTCTGCTTAATTTTAACCATCTTCTCTTCTACTATAGTAACCTCTTGAATGTTGTGCAAGGTCCTAATTTTATCTTCTTTGTGAGGGAAGTCCTTGTACATGCGATCTTCTTTACATCCCCGACATTTGATTGGTAACCTTCCCCCTTTTCCCAAGGAGTCTTCCATCTTGGATTCATTCTTAGTAGGCTGATTTTTATTACATGTATTAGGATTGTTCCTGTTGAAAGGAGGTTTGAATCCCTTCCTTATATGATTTGATTTCTCCTTCTTCTTATCCTTCCAATATTTCTGAAAATATTCTCTTCCCTTGCCTTGCTCATAGAGGTACTTGGATTTTCTAATGGTCTTTGCCAAAGTTATGGATTCATCAAATTGAATTTTGTCTTTATAGAAATATGGAAGTCCACTTAAAAACCTCTGTATTTTCACCTTATCCTCTTTGATAAAGCCCACATACCTTAACAACTCTAAGAACTTATTTTCGTATTTTTCCATGGTCACGCTTCCCAACTTGAGTTCAAATAACTCATGCATTTTCTTGTCATAATAGTGCTCTGAAATATGCTCCCGTTGGAATTATTTCTTGAATTTATTCCAAGAAGTCATGTTCTCATCAATGTGCTCGATTGTTTCAATTGATTCCATTACATAGAATCTTTTCCATGTAAATTGTATAGGGAAACCCTAGATTCCAGGTTAGATGAGTAGTTATGCAATTGAAAATACTTTATGATTTCAAGTAACCATGTTTCAACATCATCTCCCTTTCTATTTTCACCATCAAAGGTTGGTGGATTAAGCTTCCTAAGCTCTCCTTGCAAGCTATCCAACTCATATATTCTTCTTTGACACCCAACAAAAGACACTTTTGGGTTTCTCTTTGACTCTTCATATGCATAAAAATTCCTATCTCAATGAGTAGGTGAGTAATGATGTCTATGAGCTCTACTAGTACTTCTTGAGTGCATAGATCCTTTGTAGTTATCTCTCCTTGCATGGGGTCTACCTTCTTCCTCATTTATTGAGCGTGATACATACTTCACTTGTATTTACAACTCGTTTAGGATTTGCATCAGCTGAGTATTGATTTGATTTTGTTCCTCCTAAGTTCTTATTATCTTTTCATTCTTAGCTTTATAACTCTGCACTTCCATTCTCAAACTCCTCATATTCTCTACCAATTTTGTTGACTCCACCCTACTCCTATGTCCATTAGATTTTGTCTCTTCATTGCCCAAACTGATATTTAGGCCTTTGGCTTCCCTCTAATGACTATAGTCTCTTTGTGCATCCTCCATTTCTGATATGCAATCTTGAGATTGAATTGATCTTGATTCAAAATGGATTTGAATTGATGAATGGGTGCAATATTCAGTACCTACACAATCAACCATGCAATTAATCAAGGTTAGAAAACAATGTAAACCAATGCAAATGTAAAGTTGAATAAGACAAATGAATATGTTAGAGAAAATTAAAAATAATTAAATGAAAAGAAAAAGAATAGGAGAGAAGGTCAAGGAATGGGAAGTGAATAGACATTGCTATTTCCCTTCCCTTACCCCATATCTCTCCCTATTTCTCTCATGAATTTCATTCTCAAAGGAACTTTTTGGCCAGGGGAGAAAGAGACATGGAATGACAGGAATGCATTGTACCATAAATTGTCGAAATGAAATATTGAGCCCCATTAGAAGCTGGTCTTCCCTTTGGGTCCCAGGTTAAGATCGTTGTGTTTTATTTTATGGTTGTGCAAATTATGTGTGTGAGACTGTTGATTATTTTACCTATGCTTAATGAGCTTCTCTGAGCATTATTAATATGTCATCATGATTAATTTTAGATTGCATTTGTTAGCTCAAGTTTAAAAAACGTTTTCTTCCTTAGATGGCATGAACTCCAACAACTTTGAAATGTCCACCGTCCAATTTACTTTGAAGTCTAATATTGATGGCTTCTAAAATTCATCTATTGCAAAGTTGCTAAATCTGACTTTTCATAGTTGTTAGTGTCTTTCTCTTACCTGGAGGACGATATTTCTCTCTGAGCCATTCTTCTCCTTGCCTGAGCCATTTTCTCTTTTCCTGGATCGAGTTTACATTCTCTTGGGTGTTTTACTTCATGCCTGGGTGAGTTCACATCCCCTGGGAATTAAATTTCATGCCTGGAAATTTTCACAATCCCCTAGGTCTCTTACCTCGTGTTTGAACATTTTAATTCAATGTTGTATGAATTTTTATCAGCAGGGTCATATTCTCTTTACCAACGATTGTTTTCCCTTGCTTGAAACGTTTTCCCATTGGCCTGGGTCGTTTCCCACTTTCTTGGACGTATTTTTATCTCCATGGGTGTTTTATTTTATGCTTGGACAAATTTACACTTCTCTTGGTTCTTTTTCCCTTACTTGGATGTTTCCTTTCTTTCCCTGGGCAATTTAGTTAGTTTTGGATGGTTAATTTTGTTGTTAGTCAACTAGATTAATTGTTGGTCGATTCATTCTCTTGGTGAATGGTTATTTTCATTATAAGTTGGATTATTTAATCATTGGTCTCTCCATTCCTATATTGACAAAAAAATCCCAATCACCACTATCAACTCATCACACCAGAGCTTGTTGAAAAAGTGTGGCTGCATAACTTCAACAATCCTTCCACTGTATTTTTCTTATCTACATGTAGTCTTACATTAATGACTAACAACTACCTTGGCATTCACATAGATTGTTTGGAGGAATGCATAAATATGTTAGTTATGCTGAGTGATATATTTTAAAATGTGAGTTCTAGTTTTATTGAAATCTAATGGCCATTCTAAGATTCAAAACTAGATCTAAAGAAGACATAGTGCAACTCATCATTCTATCTTATGTGATATTATTGACGATACAATATAATCATAAACCAAATAGGGAGCATAGAAATGATGTTATAAATGAGCATGAGAATATTTGTTGGGGTATAGGATAGTGTATTATGAAAAGAATTAAGCTTCCACAACATGATGTACCTCTTGCAGGTGATTGGAAAGATGATTTGGCACATGCTTTAAAAGGATACTACCAACGATTTCTTGACTAGTAAAGACATGATTGACTAGTAATTCTCTTCCAAAACCAAGCCTTGAAGCCTTTCATACAATATCACTGATTGGTAGCTTCCTTGGCATCACCAAAAGTTCAAACCAAACAAAGCCATGGAAATGCATTGGGTATGTAGTGTAGCAACCCAAATCTTGAAAACCCTTCAAGTTCTAAGAAAAAGGAAAGAGTGTTTCTCATTTCAAGAATGAAGAACAAAGTTTGAGAAGAAGAAGAGATTACATAGAAAAGGATCCAGTCAATCATCTGGTGCATAGGTTGCACAGAGAAAAATCTGTGCGGCCTTCAGAAGTACAAATATCCTTGTACATGCCAGAGGTTGGAAGCCTAGTAGCCTCATTGGAGACATAGTACTTTGTATAATCCTGAGAAGAGAAATAAGATAGGGACAAGATTCTCAAATTATGTAAGGATCCATGTTGGTGAAGCAAGTGGGATATATTTCCCTTGTTTACAGATCATATTTTCTTATACCCCTAATTCTGCAAAATGTGAAAGCAACCATTTTTGTTAGAACTATACATATTATAAAAAAAATTGTTAATTAATTTTACATGTCCTTCTTCTCAATTCATGAATAATCTTGTCACACTTCTCCAAATTAGAATATTTCAAGATTATTCTCCTCTGGATTATCTTTCCAATGATTGTTCGTTTGCCTTGATACGATCTCTAGGTTGAAAGTTATGACTTTCAAGAAAAATCCATTTTCACCCCATTTATGCTCTTTATCCACTGGTGCAATTTTACTAGGAAGCCAACTTCTATCAAATGCATAAGAAAATCCTTCAGGAACCAAGAAAAATTATGTACTAATAATATTCATGATGGTGAATGCACAATAACTTTTAGATTAACAATTTGTTTCTCCAATAAGATTCTACAACAATATGGAATTTGCAACTTTGTCCTTTTCATATTTTTTCTAGAGTTTCAAAATTTTAGCAAAACTGACCATCTCCCAAACTGTGCACTTCTATAAAAACTTCACTAATGAAAATTTGTCTATATTGATGAGTAGTTGAAATTTCAAGTAAATAAATTTTTTTAGCTTTGTGATCCAGGGTAACTTTTCCTCCTCTGAAAATCCCAAAAATCCCCAAAAAGTGGCATGGAATAGTGGGTTTTGGCCCGTTTCGGCATCTTCATTCTAAAACCTTTATAATCTAGTCAATTCCTTAACTGGGTATTTTCATGTTTTCCTTTTGAACCTCCTATAAACATTTCATCTGAAACTGGGTTCCATTAATTGAGCAAGACCCATATCTTTAAAAAACATTATTTTTTACATAACGGAAAATTTAAGTAGAAATGGCCAATGGCCCTCATCGAAAATTTTGGATCCCTCCTCACTGTGGACATACCTATAAAATTTCATCTCAATCTAGGTTATTATGCTCAAGTTATGACCAAAATATGATTTTGGCTCAACACTGTTTGTTTTTGAAACATAGGATATTCTTTGCACATGTGGCATCTACTGAAGTAGTTGATGATGTGGCACTTTAGGTCCACATGGAACCCTGAGGGGATGCCATGTCACCCCTCCAGCCACCCTGACCCTGCTTCTTCACCCTCTTGTCACCTTCCTGGTTCTTTCCTCTTTCTTTATTTCTTTACCCTTTCTTTTCTTTATTTATTTTATATTCTTTATATCACCCCCCCTCCATACCAGCTGGCACATGGCACCGTATAAATTTACCTGCACAAATGGTGGGTCCCCACCTTGCACCTTTACTCTTGACATGTAACATGCCCGACCCCCAGATCAGACGACGAAGGATCAGGATAGATCAATGGTGGAGGTTGATCTCAAGAATTGAAGGTGGAGGGATGCTAACAGTCCCAAACATCTTGATATCACCATACCACTCAAAGGATATGTGGAACCTTCTTATTGAACTCAAGCTGAAATGCAACTACCCAAAATCACCTATCAAACGTTCTCATACCACTGTGGTATTGGGTCTGCCAACACAACCTGTAGAACCCTGGGCGCCACTGTAGCCTACATCCCCGCCACTAAATCCTTACCACCTGTTGTTCCTGAGTCTGTACTAAGGCTTAAAATACAGTGTCAAGGCATCCGAAAGTATGCAAAAGATGAATACGAAGATAAAGTCACCTTCGGTGTAGGAAACTAATGAAGGTTTCTATGTTCTCGTTGTCTAGCTTCCAACTGTTCCTGGGTAGTAATATCTTGTTCAATGGCTGCCCATGAACGTTCCAATTCCTCCCAGGTGTTCGCAGTTTTAAGAATTGTGTCAAAAAGATTTAAAGCGATATGTATTTGATTAGCTAACCCGTGTTGAATATTTGGTTGAATTGTTGCGGGGACAGTCATTGAGGAACGGTATAAGTATGAAGTGATTTGACGAGAGATTTCAACGCTATTCAATTCGGTCAAAGTAAAGAGAAACCTTTGCATGAAGAATAAAAACGCAAACTGAAGGCCCTTTCCCGTAACTGTGTTATTTTCGATAAAAAGATGCGGGATGAGAGAAAAACGTTTAGCTGAAGACAACGTAAGGTTCCTATCAATAGGAAATTCGCACATACATAGAAGTAGAAACTAACACAGACATAATTGATATAGTGTAAATAAATACATGATTCTGCAAATGCGAATTGGTCTTACACCCGCTAAAGCTGGTGCAGAGGAAAAACAAGAGACAATTACAGAAAGATAAAATCCCTTTCACTATAGTAGTGGTCGTACTAAATTATAGTGATACACATCAATTATGTAGAGAAAAATGAAAAGAAACAAATAATATAACGAAACAAACTTGCAACATAGTCGTGACAGAATTAGGAATCTCCAAATTTGCTTGTATTAACTTCCTTCATGCAAAAAACTCTATTACAATTTGATCCCCCAAAAGTCTAGCCCCTTATCTCTTCTTTTTGTGATGTATTTATACAAAATTTCTCTCTCGATTCAGAAGAGCCAAATTACTCCATCTGTCTGAATCCGTTTTCAAAAAGGTGCCAGGTGTTTATTTTTGCTTAGATTTAATACATATGATACATTTGTCCAAAAAATGAAATACAAGCTGTGAAGGTTTTGCATTGATAGTTGGGGGGAGCGAAATAACTCTATTTTACCTATTCTATCTTCAAGAAGTGTTAGGTGCTTGTCCCCGCACGGATTCAGTGTACATGATACACTTGTCCACAAACTGAGTCACAAGTTGTGAAGGCTCGGCTTGACAACTGGCTTCGGTAAAATAGCACTCTCGGGCCAACTGTGGAAGTTTATCATCTATTTGTACCTTGACGATTTCAAGAGTGTCGAGTTGTGCACTAGGCTGAATCAAATGTTTGTCGATTTGAGCCGGGTCTACCCTGTCCATCCTAAAGATTTCTATTAAATTCCTCTCATTCTTCTCCTTCATGTCGAGAGAAATATGATCTATATTAATCTGTCTCAGCGCCTCTGTGTCGCCTCCAATCTCCATCCCTAACAGCCCACCATTTATGGCTTTGCAGGCTTCTGCTAATGAATTTGTCACTTTTTGAGCCTGCTCTTTGCGTAAAGTAATATCCTGTTCCCAATTATTTAACAAGATATTACCCCTAGTTTGTTCGAAAATGGTGAGCCCGGGAGGCCCTGAAAACCTGTTGTTAGTCGCTATTACTGCCTCTTGAAAAGCGATCCGAGCAACTTCTGCGTTTCTTTCTTTGTTAATAAAATTCTAAGAGATCTAATGTATTAACAAGCAGTCTTCTCGAATCTCTCCTACTTTGCTTAGCAGGTTCTGTTGAGTAGAGGAGATCCCTCTCCGAATATCGGTTGCTCAGGATTTAACGATCTCGATGTCAATTGCCTTGCTTTCTGCGACCTCCAACTGAGCCTGCAGCTGTGTGATCGTATCCCTCTGCTGGCCCAATTGTACCCGACCATCTCGGATCGTAGAATTTGCTTGTTCCAACTTGGTCTTGAGGACTTCAATTTCTTTCTTATCGGCCAATCGGGCCAAACTCTATTTCTCCGCTTTCTTGACTCTTAGCGCTTTCTGCTGCCGAAGCCACTCTAGCCTCAAGAGTCTTGATCAAGCAGTTCTTTGCTTTGAGCTGTTTTTTTAACATTTCGACCGAGAATTGATTTGTCGTCGCGTACGCTCCTAGCGTTCCTGCAATTTCCGTGGCAAATTCATCTTTCCTTTTATTCATCCCATCGGTCATCACTTTGAATTTTTTAACAGTGGACCCTCCCTCTTGATAAAATTCTCGCTTCACCACATCTTTCCTCTTTTTGTCAAAGAAGAATTCATTAGGAGGGAGTTCTTCTGCCCTTATAGGTCTCAGTTCTTCACCAAATATCCATCCCTCGCTAACGCCTCCCTGTGCCAATTGCAATGGTGTGACAGAGGAGATGGGTTGCCCGATCTGCTTCGCAGCCTTCTCTGGTGTGCTGAGTGGACCTTGCTCTTTCGGGGGTCAGGGGTCTTCGTCCCTACCTCCGGATTCTGAGTTTCTGGTTGACCTGTGTCTTTTATTTCCTCCTCCGGACTATGCTCCTTGGGAGGGCCAGTAGTCTCTTCTCCTGTTTCGGGATTCCCCTCCCGCTCAGGACTCTTCTCCTTTTCTGGATTCTTCTCCTGCTCCCCTTCCTGACGTTTTTCGGGGTTAGAGGTTTGCCCCTCAGAACTTTCGGCCTCTTTTTCTTTATCCTTGGAAAGTCCCAGACCTCCTAGCACCACGGGGAGACATCGTTTCCTATGCTCCTGAAA
>ML780963.1:222187-238563 GCA_009831015.1 Picea engelmannii
CCTAGGTTCAATTCCCACAAATGACATGTTGAGATCTTAAATGAGCAAGCTATCAAAAAAGCCTCGACTTTCTACAAAATATGGTTTACCCTGGGTACCATCCTTGAAATGAAGGGAAGTGCCCGGTGGGTTTCCTCAAGCTCTATTCCAAAATAATTTTTTTGTCAATTGGGTTTAGCCTGAGTGGTTTGTGCTAAGGGGTGTTTCCCCCCCAGGTTCAATTCCCACAGCTCTTAAATGAGCACTCTATCGAAAAAGCCTCGGCTTTCTACAAAATTTGGTTTTTCCCAAGAATTATTCCAAGGAATATATATATATATATATATATATATATATATATATAAGGTGATGACCAAGCTAGACAACAAATTGGTGTACAATACCCCCTTGTTTGTGGTACAAGGGACCACCTCCACGTAGTGATTTGACTGCTAAGGTTTACAAAGGTATGCATACCCTACCCCCTTCTGGATTTGAACTTGTGACCTCCAAGAAGGAAACACACGTTCATTATCTATGTGTGGTATGTATATATATATATATAGTATTAATACCTTGGTTTCACTTTAACTTCCTTTTGAATCGTAATATAAAAACCCACTTGATGTTAGGCTCCACCTTTATCTTCTCAACTTTCCCAAAATATTTTTAATTCTTATATTTTTTTGTACATATAATTTAGGGTTATTTTATAAAAGCAAATCAATACTTTATTTAAACTTGATAATATTAAGGTATAATGTCTTTTTATTTTTCCACTTCTAAGATTCTTTGTAGTATAAATATTTTTCTAACTTAAAATTTCCTTTATATTTTTTTATAGCGACATGATATTTCCTCAACCAACCATCACAACTTATGAGGAATTATAGGAGAACATAATTAATTAATCATACATAATTTATCCTAAATTGGTTGTATGACTCTAATGATCAAATAATTGTATAACCCGACAAATACGACACTTAATTTAATGTACGAAAAATAAAAGTGTTGACTATTGCGATTGTATGGTGGGTGTTAGTCTCTAATTTTTGCTTTTGATTTTGTGAGAAACCCTAATCCCAAACCCTTCCTACCCGCACTTCATTATCTGCTTTCATTTGATTTTAATCAATGTTTTTAGCTTGTTATGGTTTGCATTTCAACTTTTTGAATAATTTCTTTAAGTTTGGAGTTTTAAGACATGGTTTTAAATGATGTGTCACTTCATATGCCTGTTTGAACTTTACAAATTCAAATTATGCTAAGTCATTAATAACGCTACTGGAATAACATTATTCCCGTAGCGCAAAGATAATCATGCCTTAATATGCGCCCGTCACCCAGATTTCGTTATGATGACACAGATCATGGACTAAGAGTTCACATGTGTCCCACAATAGATTTGGAATCATTTTATGATTCAAACCGTTACATGATTGGATTGCTCTGTACCCGCAAAGGACCCATTTCAAATCGTCCAATTCTCAACGATCATTATTTGAACTTGTCATTCTTTGTCTGATTTTGCTGAATTTTAGGTGCAGGTATTTGCTCAGAAGAACAATTATATACTAACAGATTGCAGGTGACAAATTCAGAATCTGAATTGTGCCAGTTATAGCATTGTGTTTTGATGGCGCCTAAGAGGAGCAGACAGGTGGTCAGATTAGAACCCGAGGGTGTTGAACTCCTCGAAGCTTATCCTCAGATGGATCAAAGGTTCAGAGATGTCGATTGGTTTGAATTCCTTACCACTTTCCAAGGTTACGACAAGCATGTCTCTATGGAGTTTTCACTGAACTTTGATGGTCACGAAGTGGAGATCGGGAAGATGTTGATGCTGGTGATAGAACAGACAATTGCCAAAGCTTGCAGATTGGTGGTTGGAGGAGAAAGATGGTGGAAGAAAGAGCATGTGGTTACAGAGTTTGTCAATCAATTCCTGCTTCCAGATAAGAAAAATCTAAATTGGAGAAGGGAAGTTCCTCACAACTGGATTAGACTAGAATGGCACACAGCTCTGATCATTATCCACAGGTATATCACTTGCGAAGGTAGATTCTCACTAGTCTATATCTACCACATTAGGATATTAATGCATATAAATGGCAATTATCCCGTAAATCTGCCTTACTTTCTACTCAAAATCTGACAAAGATGTCAAAGAGAGTGCAATCACTCTCCTCCAATGCAAAGAGAAGCATGTTTCATCAAGTCTTAATTAAGACTTTAGTTGTGTCTGCTTTGAAAGAATTACAGAAACCCTAGAGCTGGCTCATGCAATCCTTAAATCCTAACACACAGTCCAACAAACAAAAGAGAGGCAAAGGAAAAAAGACTGTTACACAGAAACAAAATATTTTAATTGATGAAACCCCTGTTCAAGAAGAAATGTTTGTTATCAGGGTGACGAGGAATAGTAGAGGTAAAAGACCGAAGTTGGATCCAGAAATCGAAATGTTTTCTGAGGAAGATGTTAAAGGGGAAGAAGATTTAGATGAAGATTTTGATATTCAAACTATAGTCAAGCATGAATCACCATCAACCAGTAAAAATGGTGTTGCAGTCAAAAGGACAAAGAATAAAGGTGTGTCTGCGTCTCAAAAACCTAGAAGGAATTTTACTAGGGTTACCAACAAGTAGAGGTTGAAGTCTAAAGCCATGTTTAATCCATCGATCAAAGAAGAAAATGACATAGTTATAGAAGATCACTCTGAAGATGCTGAAGAAGGTACCAGGAAAAAGGCAAACGAAACTCCATTGCATAATAAACCAGCAAAGAAAGGTAAACAGATTGTTTCATCATCTACATGACCTATAACGAGAGCTACAACCAGATTGGCAAAAGCTAAAGAAATTGCTAAAGGTATCAGTAAGATTCCTAAGAATAAAAAGGGTTACCTTGTATCAGATATGCCTGAAGCCATGGATTCAACAAGTTTTGATGAAGAACATAGCTCAGGATTGGTTTCAAAATATCAAGTTAAATCGAGAGAACCCAAGGTTGCCTTAAATCTGAATGAGCCTGCACCTTCTAAAGAGTTCCCCGAATTCAGGGTTAAAATCAAAACTGATAAAGAAAGGATCAAGGAACTCCAGAAGACAGTGAGATAGTTGAAGAAAGAAAAGGCACATATAGAACAATGGAATGCTTGTCAATAGGAAAGGATTCAAGGTTTCAAAAAGAAGAAAAAAGAGCAAAGGGCATTGCTCAAAGAACTCAGAGAAATAAACTTCAGACTCTATTGGCACAATGTCGTGCTTACCACAAAGCTTAAACAGAAAAATGCTAAAGATACTACTGTTATTATATCCTAAAGGTTTCATGAAGATTGCTACAATCATAATTTTGATGTTTTCCAGGAAATATGGCAGTGTCTACTCGTTTTTGGCCTGTGAAATGCAAAGACCTCAAATTGTATGACTAGATCAAACTAATCCTTGTTTTGTAGAATCAAATGTAATGTTGGAAAGATCATACAATATCAAGCTGTTGAGCAATGATCTATTTTTGGATTGTAAAAGCTCTTTTTGAGATAACTTCCCTAGTGGATAGATACTATTCGGATCTAGTCATTAAGAGTACACTAGATGATAGGATCTAGAGGTTTTATGGATGGTTTAAATAGGCAGAGGAAAGACTCTGGGCAGGTCGAAAAATTGGAGATCCAAAGGAATTATTTTGAAACTCCTTGTAAGGCATTATTATTCTATTTGACACTTAATAGCAAAGGCATATGGATGGTTAGACACTCTTTTTTACTCTGTTTTCTTTCTTCGTGCTAGAATTCATTATTCAGATTGCAATGTATTTGTTTCTTGATTGTTAATTAATACAGTGAAAATTTACCGTGGAAATTATTTTCAAGTTTTGATTTCAAGCCGATGCTCTTGTTTCTTTATGATATTCTAAGACAAGGATTTATGTGAAGTTGATGATTTGGAAGCTTCCTTCTCTCTTTTATTATTGGTCTAATTCATCTATGTGACTACCTTTTAACCAGTCAATGGGATATGCTATGTTCTGATTGTGATTTTCATGTTATGCTATACTCTTGAGCTAGTTTTCAACCACCTTACTCAAAAAAACCAAGTCATAAAAACCTTTAAAACACTTTGCAATAAATTGATGATGCCCTAGCTTGCACCCTCTTACAGTCAGTGCAACTTTAGGGACTAACATTTTTGGCATCGTTGTCAGGGACGAAGAAACGAAGATATCTTCCTCGGGGAAATGACAAGATTAGATTCAGATCTTGATGGTGACCAAGATTTTGGACATTATTTAAGACTGTGATTATTGACTTGGCGACTCCTCTGTGGTAATTTTGGCTCCTAAAAGAGAAGGTAAAGGACCTAAAACTCCTCTAACTTCTTCATCATCTACTAAGAGACCAATAACCAGGAAAAATCCAGATCCTGAGCCTGTTGCAGCAGTTCCAGATCCTGAAAAGTTACTAAGAAAACCTAAAGTTCTTTCTGGATAGTCTTCACTCTCAAAGGGAAAATTGTCTTCAAAAAGTTCTCAAGGACAATCCTCTCAAATCACAAAAACCCAAGTAGATGAAGAGGTGAATCCTGAAAGTGAAATTAAACCTTTTATTGGGCCTTCTACAGTTTCATTCCCTTCAACTATCTCAGAATTGAATCTAGAACAGTGGAAGTTACTTACTGAACTCATTAAGCAAGAATATTCAGACACCTTGTCTGTGACTGAAACTTTGAGAGGTCACAACACAGATACTAAGAGTGAACCAGAGACACCTTCATCATCTCTTGGATCTCTCTCATCTGAACATTTTAAATCACATTATTTTTCTTTTGAGAATCCTTTGTTTCTTAGCCCATCATTTGATCATAGTCCAGAGGAGAAATCGTTATTTGCTAAAGATCAAGACTCAGTGGCAGTACAATTAAGTTGTAATACACAAGGGACATTTTCACCTCCAACATCACCACTCTTTCTTACTCCCAAAACACCAAAAATAGCAAATATGGCTACAGACAGAATGGATGAAATCGTTGCAGCAAGTATTCCCCTTTGGTTCTTCCACAAGTCATGTTTGACTTTCCACCAAATAATTATATGAGATACTTTCCCAGATTCAATGGAGATGGAGCAGTTACTGCTGAGGAGCATTTGAGTTCATTTTATAGTTTCGCAGATAATTTCAATGTAGAGCATGTTGATGTGTGGATGAGATTATTCGTGCAGAGTCTAAATGGGGAAGAAAGAAAGTGGTTCAAGAGTTTGCCTCCTAATTCAATTGTTGATATTGCAGCCTTAGATGATGCCTTTCTTAAACACTGGGGGAGACAAGAAAGACTATTTATACTACATTACTGAATTTGGTTCTTTAAAGAGGAAACAAGGTGAATCAATACCTGATTTTACCAAAAGGTTCAACCATATGTATGGTAAAACTCCAGAGGAGATTAAACCTTTAGAGACATTAGCTAAAATCACTTTTTCCAATGCATTCGATGCCGAATTTTCCTTGTTGCTTAGGGAAAGAAGAGTTTCTACCCTCAACTTGATGCAAGGTGCTGCTATCGAGGTAGAATCAAACATATTAGCAGCAGACAAATTGAAGTCTAGAAGTGATAGAGACAGGAAAAAGCAAAAGGAAGAGTTGCCTTCATCTTCTAATTCAGCATCTGATTCTAAGATGGATGAAATGGCTAAGATGATGAAAAATATTACATCTGAAATGACAAGGTTGAAGATGGAACAAAAACAACCCAGTAGACCTTCACAGGAGAGTGGATACAGAAACCCAAATCAGTTTAGGAGGCCAAACAATGCACCTCAAATCTTACCAAGAGAAATAAAAAACCAAGATGACCAAAAGGTTTTGCCTCCTTTTCAAAATAATGCATTAGATGAGGAGGAAGACGAAGATGATACAAAAGAAGACCTTGCAGTTCATCTGAATGATTCTGAATCATCTCCTCTACAAGTGACACAACAAGATTATGAAGATGCTTTGATTGCAAACCAGTTTGAGGAAGGGGATGCAGATGAGATCATCCAAAAGGAACCTAAAAGGAAAAAATACAATCTCAGATCTGGTTCAAATGCATCTAAAGTGGATACACCTGTTTCCACAAAGAAGGTCAGTACTCCAGTTAAAACAAGAATTATCAAAGGAAGTCCCAAGATTCAAGCTGATCAACCATTGAAACAACCTCCCAAGGATAGTACTGCTGACATAAAGGAACTAGACATAAATGTTTCTTCTTTCAGTTTAGAACATGAAATCAACAAAATCAAGATTGCAGTGCCATTATTAGAACTCATGAAAACAAAACCCTTCAGAAAGACTGTCCTCAAGGCTCTACAGGCTCCAACTCAAGTCACCTTTTCAGATACAGTCAATCTAGAGGACAAAAACCCTGCTATAACTATTGGACCTCACATTGAAGACAAAATTGATGCCTCTCCACCATTCTACATTTCATTAAATGTCCATGACAAGATATTTCACAACTGCCTAATGGATTCTGGTGCCTCGCATAATGTCATGCCTAAGGTGGTGATGGAAGAATTAGGGTTGGACATTACTAGACCATATCATGATCTATATTCTTTTGGCTCCAAGAAAGTCAAATGCATTGGAGTTATGAAAGATGTGGTTGTTACTCTTTCCCAATTACCTATGAAAATTTTGGTATTAGATGTTATTGTCGTTGACATACCACCAAAATTTGGAATTCTTCTTTCAAGATCTTGGGCCAAGAAGGTAGGTGGTACTCTACAAATGGACCTTAGCTATGCAACCATACCTGTTTTTGGTGGGGAACATCGGAGATTATACAGAGAAGTAAGATTGGCTTATTTGGTAAGTGATCACAATAATCCCATTAATCATCCTATATATGTTGTACAAGATGATATTGGTTCTTCTATTTTTCATATGAGTGATGAGATGGAAGAAGTATCACTCAGAAAGACAACAGCT
The DNA here is from genome assembly GCA_009831015.1 of Picea engelmannii. Classification (NCBI taxonomy): domain Eukaryota; kingdom Viridiplantae; phylum Streptophyta; class Pinopsida; order Pinales; family Pinaceae; genus Picea; species Picea engelmannii. Next base: position 229,135 of record ML780963.1, read on the forward strand.
GCAGTTGGAGACAGCAAAGACAATTTTGTTTGGAAAATGTATTTTGATGGAGCATGTTCTAAAGAAGGTTCTGGAGCTGGGATTGTCTTCATTTCCCCTACCAAGGAGGTTATTCCTATGTCATATAAACTTGAATTTGACACCACCAATAACATCAGTGAGTATGAAGTCTCGTTGTTAGGTTTGAAAGCTGCTAAAGATATGGGTATAGATAAGCTGTCTTTTTTTGGAGACTCAGAACTTATTATTCACCGGATCAAGAATATATATCAAACTAAACAACAAAGGTTGAAACAATATAGAAATGAGGTGTGGGATTATGTGTATAATTTCTTTTTGGCATTCAACATTACTTTTGTGCACATAAATTTAAATCAGTAGGCTGACTCTTTGGCACTTGCAACTAGCAACTTTAAAACTCCAATGTTTCCTAATCTGAAGTTTGAAGTTGAGGTCAGACACAGACCCTCAATACCGGATAATATAAAACATGACAAGTTTTTAAAGACGATGAGGAAATTCAAAGATTTTTTAAAACTATTGAAGAGTTTTCTAACATTTCAATAGATCAAGATGACGAAAATGGTGAAGTAGAAATACATGCTGCAGAAGTCCTTCAAGATACTATTGCTGGCCACAAAATCATTGAATTGAAGACAAACCATCTGCCTAAAGGTTTGGTTCCACTAGAGAGGTTGTTCGATCACAATGATGTTTCCAGGAAGGCCGTTATCCAAACAGAAGAAACAGATTTAGTGGACTATGACATTAGTCCGGATGCAAACCCCAGGTTGGTCAAAATATCTAGAAAACTGTCACAAAAACATAAAGAAGCATATGTTGAATTAATGAAACAATATTCAGATATATTTTCCTGGTCTTATGAAGATATGAAAGTGTTTGATATAGAAATTATTCAACACAAAATTCCTCTGAAACCTGGATCAAAACCCGTTAAGCAAAAGTTTAGGCAATTTAATCCTTCATTGTTACCTATAATAGAAAAGGAGCTAAAAAGGTTGCTGGAAGCAAAAATCATAGTGCCACTGAGATACTCAGAATGGGTAGCCAACCTTGTACCTATCAGGAAGAAGAACAGAGAGATAAGGCTTTGTGTGGACTTCATGAATCTAAACAGGTGCTCTTTGAAAGACAATTATCCATTACCAAAAATGGATTATATATTACAGAGAGTTGTCGGTGCAAAGAGGATCTCTATGCTTGATGGATATTCAGGGTACAATCAAATATCAGTAGTGGAAGAGGACAAAAATAAAACATCTTTTACCACTTCCTGGGGCACTTTTATGTATGAAAAGATGCCCTTCGGATTGATGAACGCAGGAGCCACATTCCAAAGGGCTATGGATATTGCTTTCATTGGTGAGAAAGACATGTTTGTGGTTATTTACCTTGATGAAATCACTATATTTTCAGCATCTGACGAAGAACATTTACAACACTTGAATTAGACTTTTGAGAAGTGCAGGAGGTACGGTATATCACTTAATCCCAAAAAATCACATTTTGCCATGGAGGAAGGAAAGCTTTTAGGACACATCATTTCACCTGAAGGTATTAAAATAGATCCTGAAAGAGTAAAGGCTATCCAACAAATAGACATTCTGAGAAACAAAAAATCTATTCAGTCCTTCATTGGTAAAATTAATTTTTTAAGGAGGTTTATACCTAACTTTGCAGAGATTATCAAGTACATTACTGAGATGTTGAAAAAGGATGCAGAAATTAAGTGGATACCAGAAGTGAAAGAATCCTTTAAAAGGATCAAGCAGGCTATTGTTCAGGCACCTGTTCTAATTAGCTGAGATTACTCCAAAGAATTCATGATTTTTTCATTTGCATCAGAAAATACCATAGTTGTTGTTCTTCTGCAAAGAAATGAGCAAGGTTACGAGAAACCCATCTCCTTCTTTAGCAAAACTCTCAGAGACTCTGAATTGAAGTATGATATAATAGAAAAATAGGCCTATGCCTTGGTAAAGGCTCTGAAATCCTTCAGAGTATATGTTCATCAATCTGAGATTACAACTTATGTCCCAAGCAGTGCAGTCAAAGAAATATTGGTTCAGCCCGATTGTGAAGGAAAAAGAGGGAAATGGATAACAAAAATCCTAGAGTATGATCTCACCATAAAGCCTACTCAACTGATAAAAGGACAAGGCCTTGCAAAATTAATGACAGAATCTAATTGCAAAGCAATTGGGTTGTACCATCTTTCAGACAAGACACATGATTCTTCTATCCAGATTAAAGAAACAAATACACAGGTAAACAACAAGTATGTTTCTTCACCATGGTACAAAGATATCGTATTTTTTTTGCTGAACTTTCAATCTCCCCCAGAGTTGGATAAATCAAAATTCAGATCATTAAAGTTAAGAGCAATAAAGTACTGCATTGTTGATCAAACCGTATTCTGGAAAGACCCTAACGGTTTTCTATTGAGGTGTGTTGATGAAAAAGAAGCTAAACAAATTTCTCATGATCTACATCATGGTGTGTGCGGAGGCCATCACCATTGGAAGGCTATTGCCTTCAAGATTATTAGGGAAAGCTATTACTGGCCAGTTCTATTCTCAGATATTTTTTCTCAGGTCAAGGCATGTGAACCCTGTCAGAAATTTGTTGGAAAGCATAAACTTATGTCTTTGCCTCTGAAACCAATCAACACCCATGGACCATTTCAACAGTGCGGATTGGACTTCATCAGAGAGATTAATCCTTCATCTTCAGGACATCATAGATGGATTCTTACAGCCATGGATTATTTTACGAAGTGGATCGAATAAATTCCAACTCGGAATACAACAGACAAGGTAATCATGAAATTTCTAGAAGGATATATTTTTTCCAGGTTTGGTTGTCCTAAAAAACTGGTCACTGATAATGCACAAGCTTTTAAATTGAATTCCATGATTGAATTCTGCAATAAGTATAGTATCAAATTGGTTCATTCTACTCCCTACTACCCCCAAGGGAACGGATTGGCATAATCTTCCAATAAGACTCTGATAAGGATTATCAAAAAACTACTGGCAGAAAATAAAAAATCATGGGATTCCAAGTTAAAGTTTTCCCTTTAGGATGATCGTATCAGCAACAAGAAGTCTATTGGGACATCTCCTTTCCAGATGGTATATGGGACAGAAGCTATTCTTCCAACTCAATTGGGCCTGCCAGTTTTAAAGTTTCTACAAGAAGAGTTAGAAGAACCCAACGATATCCAAAGGAGAATTTTTCAGATGATTGAAGTTCAGTAGGTCAGAGAATAGGTGAATTAGAAAGTAGTTGCTCACCAGAGCAAAGTCAAGGCTACATTCGATAAGGGAACTAAGAAAGATATTTTCAATGAGGGAGATTTGGTGTTAAGGTGGGATGCTAGGAGAGAGGATAAAGAAAAACATGGTAAGTTCGATAACCTATGGTATGGTCATTTCAAAATAGCCAAGGTAATGAACAATAACACTTTTCTCCTGCATAATTTGGACAACACAGAAACTTTTGGAGGCCCAGTGAATGGGAGGTTCTTGAAGCACTATTTTCTCTAATGACTCATCAGGTTTTCAGTTAGTATAGTAGGTTTTCTTTTCAATAAAGACTCCATATACCCAATGGACTTGTTTTTACAGTTATGCTGCGAATAAAAGACTGACAGATGCAGGGAGATCAATGAATCCGAAATAAAGGAAAAGGCATTGGTCTGCAGTTCTTGGAGTTTATTATCAAAACTCCATCCCTAGAAGGAGCCAGTGTTAGTCTTTAATTTTTGCTTTTGATTTTGTGAGAAAACCTAATCCCAAACCCTTCCTACTTGCACTTCATTATCTGCTTTCATTTTATTTTAATCATTGTTTTTAGCTTGTTATGGTTTGCATTTCATCTTTTGAATAATTTCTTTAAGTTTGGAGTTTTAAGACATGGTTTTAATTGATGTGTCACTTCATATGCCTGTTTGAACTTTACAAATTCAAATTATGCTAAGTCATTAATAGCGCTACTGGAATAGCATTATTCTCGTAGCGCAAAGATAATCATGCCTTAATATGTGTCCGTCACCCAGATTTCATTATGATGACACAGATCGTGGACTAAGAGTTCGCATGTGTCCCACAATATCTTTGGAATCATTTTATGATTCAAACCGTTACATGATTAGATTGCTCTGTACCCGCAAAGGACCCATTTCAAATCGTCTAATTCTCAACGATCATTATTTGAACATGTCATTCTCTATCTGATTTTGCTGAATTTTAGGTGCAGGTATTTGCTCAGAAGAACAATTATATACTAACAGATTACAGGTGGCAAATTCGGAATCCGAACCGTGCCAGTTATAGCATTGTTTTTTGATGGTGCCTAAGAGGAGCGGACAGGTGGTTAGATTAGAACCCGAGGGTGTTGAACTCCTCGAAGCTTATCCTCAAATGGCTCAAAGGTTCAGAGATGTCGGTTGGTTTGAATTCCTTACCACTTTCCAAGGTTACAATGAGCAGGTATCTATGGAGTTTGCACTGAACTTTGATGGCCACGACGTGGATATTGGGAAGATGCTGATGCTGGTGACAGAACAGACAATTGCCAAAGCTTGCAGATTGGTGGTTGGAGGAGAAAGATGGTGGAAGAAAGAGCATGTGGTTACAAATTTTTTCAATCAATTCTTGCTTCCAGATAAACAAAATCCGAATTTGAGAAGGGGAGTTCCTCACAGCTGGATTAGACCAGAATGGCACACTGCTCTGATCATCATCCACAGGTATATCACTTGCGAAGGTAGATTCTCACTAGTCTATATCTACCACATTAGGATATTAATGCATCTAAATGGCGATTAGCCCTTAAATCTGCCTTACTTTCTACTCAAAAGCTTGACAAAGATGTCAAAGAGAGTGCAATCACTCTCCTCCAATGCAAAGAGCAACATGTTTCATCAAGTCTTAATTAAGACTTTAGTTGTGTCTACTTTGAATGAATTACATAAACCTTGGAGCTGGCTCATGCAATCCTTAAATCCTAACACACAGTCCAACAAACAGAAGAGAGGCAAAGGAAAAAAGACTATTACATAGAAACAAAATATTTTAATTGATGAAACCCCTGTTAAAGAATAAATGCATGTTATCAGGGTGACGAGGAATAGCAGAGGTAAAAGACTGAAGTTGGATCAAAAAATCGAAATGTTTTCTGAGGAAGATATTAAAGGGGAAGAAGAGTCAGATGAAAATTTTGATATTCAAACTACAGTCAAGCATGAATCACCATCAACCAGTAAAAAGGGCACTACAATCAAAAGGACAAAGGATAAAGGTGTGTCTGCATCTCAAAAACCAGAAAGGAATTCTACTAGGGTTACTAACAAGTACAAGTTGAATTCTAAAGCCATGTTTAATCCATCAATCAAAGAAGAAAACGTCATAGTTATAGAAGATCACTCTAAAGATGTTGAAGCAGGTACCAAGAAAAAGGCAAAAGGAACTCCATTGCATAAGAAACCAACAAAGAAAGGTAAACAGATTGTTTCAACATCTACAAGACCTGTAACAAGAGCTACAACCAGATTGGCAAAAGCTAAAGAAATTGCTAAAGGTATCAGTGAGATTCCTGAAATAAAAAGGGTTACCTTGTAGACTCAGATCACATATCAAATATGTCTGAAGCCATGGATTCAACAAGTTCTAATGAAGAACATAGCTCAGGATTGGTTTCAAAATACCAAGTTAAATCAAGAGAACCCAAGGTTGCCTTAAATCTAAATGAGCCTGCACCTTCTGAAGAGTTCCCCGAATTCAGGGTTAAAATCAGAACTGATAAAGAAAGGATCAAGGAACTCCAAAAGACAGTGAGACAGTTGAAGAAATAAAAGGCACATATAGAACAATGGAATGCTCGTCAACAGGAAAGGATTCAAGGTTTCAAAAAGAAGAAAAAAAAGCAAAGGGCGTTGCTCAAAGAACTCAGAGAAATAAACTTCAGACTCTATTGGCACAATGTCGTGCTTACCACAAAGCTCAAACAGAAAATTGCTAAAGCTACTGCTGTTATTATATCCTAAAGGTTTCATGAAGATTGCTACAATCATAATTTTGATGTTTTCCATGATATATGGCAGTGTCTACTCATTTTTGGCCCGTGAAATGCAAAGACCTCGAATTGTATGACTAGATCAAACTAATCCCTGTTTTGTAGAATCAAATGTAATGCTGGCAAGATCATACAATATGAAGCTGTTGAGCAATGATATATTTTTGGATTGTAAGAGTTCTTTTTGAGCTAACTTCCCTAGTAGATAGATACTATTCGGATCTAGTCATTAAGAGTACACTAGATAATAGGATCTAGAGGTTTTATGGATGGTTTAAATAGGTAGAGGAAAGACTCTGCGCAGGTCGAAAAATTGGAGATCCAAAGGACTTATTCTGAAACTCCTTGTAAGGCATTATTATTCTATTTGACACTTAATAGCAAAGGTATATGGATGGTTAGACACTCTTTTCCACTCTGTTTTATTTCTTCATGCTAGAATTCATTATTCAGATTGCAATGTATTTGTTTCTTGATTGTTAATTAATACAATGAAAATTTACTGTGGAAACTATTTTCAAGTTTTGATTTCAAGCTGATGGTTTTGTTTCTTTATGATATTCTAAGACAAGGATTTATGTGAAGTTGACGAATTGGAAGCTTCCTCCTCTCTTTTATTATTGGTCTAATTCATCTATGTGACTACCTTTTAACCAGTCAATGGGATATGCTATGTTCTGATTGTGATTTTCATGTTATGCTATACTCTTGAGCCAATTTTCAACCACCTTACTCAAAAAAACCAAATCATAAAAACCTTTAAAACACTTTGCAATAAATTGATGATGCCCTAGCTTGCACCCTCTCACAGTCAGTGCAACTTTAGGGACTAACAGTGGGCAGGCCTGGAATTTCAAATTTACCTTGCCCGTCAAGTGCAAATTTGATGACAAGTGTTTGTTTTTCATTACTGTCATTTTACGGGTTGAGGGACCAAAGATGGGTTGTAGCCCGTCAAATTCCAGGCCTACCTGCCACCCCTACAAGAGAAGAATAGATACCATGAAAATAAAGGATAACAAGGTTCAGAATAAGAGAGACTCGCCTTAAATCCGAGATCTATTAATAGCTCACCATTATCCATTCCAAATAATAGAATAGGCAGGCCTTATGGTCTGGCCTTCAAGCATCAAAAGGGATAGTCAGTTATATCCAAGGAACAAAGGATTCCCCATTGTCCCATTGATAACGTGAAACTTTCTTTCTTATTGCCCCGCTCACTGACCAAAAAATCAATATTTCTTCTGTAGTAGCAGGGTAAGGGTTTGAAACCATATGAAAAAAGTAGGCTGATAAGAGGGAATTTCCCATGGGTGGGATTAAATAAGGGTTGTATTTTTCCTCCTCAAGATTGAATACGCCCTAGATGGAATCCGATTTCATACCATGATATAACCATTGTGCCCCTTATGAAAAATACTCAGGTTCACTCAGAAAGGTAGGTCAATTATTTTCTTTTTCACTCTAGAAGTAAGGCGATGGAGCCGTCCTCTTGTTACTGGTTATTTCATTCCCAACTAGTACGATATGCATCATTCAAGAGCTAGACCTACCAGCCCAAAAGATAGCAAGCTATTCTATTATTCATCTTAGAGAATTTGATCTAGAATTCTTTCGCATCACTGTCGCTCCTAATATTAAAAATATCCAAGAAAAGCATTGCAAGATGATACCGAGATAAATATTTACAAAACCCAAAGAAAACTTCATTGCAACTAGAGCAATATTGGATGGATATAACATACGACAATGTCGAAGAGGATATGTATTATGCACTTTAAATCACAAAATAATTATATGAGGCATTCCATCCTAGCAATATGTTGGCATAGACGACCTGGATCTCGTCCCGCAGGCTCTTTCATCAGGGCCTATGGACGGACAATGACCTTTTTAATGTATAGACTCGCTCATGGCTAGAGATTGACCAGAAATTTTGTTTGGTGTGCTTAGAAAAGTTTGTGGTAGATAGAATCCGCAACTTTATACCAAATGAGATGTGGCTAAAATTGGGCCTCCAAGAGACTAGAAGTGGGGGTGTTCCACCTCCTTCACAAAATAGAAGCCTAAGATGGGTTACAAATGGTTATGCACAATGATAGATTTCGAAGGCATGATGAATAAGTTATAGAGGATGAAAATAAAACATAAGACATGTCTCTTTCAGCTACACATCCCGTGGAAGCTTATATTAGAACCTAACACTAAAATGTTTAACTAGTTCTTTATAATGTGAGGCTTACCAGTCGAGTGAAGAGTGTAATATTTCCCCCCCTGTGAAAGTATAATTCATTCGAGTGCTAATTGAAGTTTACTTCTTTCTTCTTCGAGCACCAATAGCGCTTCACCCTCCCACAGAGACCAAGTATATTTGATGAGTTGATGGGCTGAGGGGTAGGCTCGCCGCTCCATAGTCCACTGATGGGTTGAAGGGTAAAATTGGGTGTGATGAGACTCAAAGAACTTCGTCGTCTCCCTCACTGACCACCGGATATGAGTAGGTTGAAACCTGTAACAGATAACATCATAACTATTAACACTGAAGTTTGATCAATGCATTGGAGCTGCGCTAGTATCTACCATCAAGATTCGGCCCTCGGGATTCAGCGTGATCAACAATTTATTAGTTAATGTATATTGTGGTGACACACGAGCATGGATGAATTTATTTCATTTAATTATGTACAACTAGTTTCACCTACTTCCCTGCAAGTGCGTATAACCCAACTACCACGTCCCGACTCTTAGGCCCTACTACCTAGCCCTATGTTATACAGTATACCCATTAGATTTTTTGATGGGTACTGGAGGCAGTCACACGTCAAATTGGTAGGTAGATAATTTTAATGCCAGTCAGTGATGATGTTTGATTTTTATAACCATGTGTCAAATACGGGTTGAGGGACAAAAGATGGGTTGTATCCCGTCAAATTCCAGGCCTGATGGTGGGTATGGAAAAATAGATGTGCTCGATACAATTGATGGAACAACTTATAGATATGACAGTATGACGGTAGCATATGGTACAACTATGGTGGGAGATTGTACGTAAATTGTAGTGTATGAATGGGAGCTACAATTGTTGATTGTACGGCTGGAAAATGGCAACGAATAGTGGGTACAAATAGAAAATGACCATGAATCCTTGGTACGACAACAACGGTGAGGTGTACGGAGTCCAAACGAAATTTTGTATGACAGAGGCTTTGAAAAGAGAGGTGACTAGTACAGTTCAAAAATGGCAGCTGAGTGCAACTAGTGTACAAACTAGTAATAGTAATTTTTTTTAATTCTTTTTTTTTTTCCTTTATATATATATATATATATATA
>ML780963.1:248434-269389 GCA_009831015.1 Picea engelmannii
CTGACTGTGTGTTTCCTATGAGATCATAGGTTTCATGCTAGCAATTCTTCCCCCTTTTTCACCATCATAGAGCTTGCTTATATAGGTTAAGAGGAGCTTAACCTCTTGAGTTATCTTTAGAACAAGTTGAGGAACTTCCTCCTAAGATCAGGGATCTCCTGATGGAACCAAGAATTCGAATGCAACTGCCTTCTAAACTTGAAAGATCCTCCCCTTATTCTCCTCAACGGGCCAACTACTGCCTCAGATTAGGAAACGCTCCCTCAAAATGGGCATCAGAGTGCTGTAGCGCTCCCTAGGAAGCTTGAGGGAAGCGTCAGCATTCCAATGGTGTATAGTGCTCCTTCAGAGGGGCAGACAAGCGTTATAACGCTCCCTGAGGCCTTATAGGGGAGCGCCAGTGCTCCTTAGGCTGATGTAGGGGAGCGCTCACCCTCAGAACTTTTGTTTAAGAGCTCTTCTCAGGTGATAAGATTTCCTTGACTCCAGTTAACCAGTTCCCCTTCTCCAAATCAAGTGTATGAGATGTTTTAAGTGCCTCCTTAGTGTCGTCATTATGGCAGTATGCTTGAACAACATTTGCGACACTTGTGACCAACTTGCGACACTTGCGAAAGTTGTAAGGAAGATGTGACACTTACGACAATTGAGAGGAACATGCGACACTTATCCAGTTGAGTAATTTTGACGTGTAACACTCATACCATTTTGTAACGTATCTAGCCTCCAGCTAAGCAACATTACGTGTGGAATACACATAAAAATGGAACTTCTGCTAACTAAGGTAATTTATTTACTGTTAGCCAATTTCTTGTAGCTTACAACTACATATTTAGCTACAGTCTATAACCATAAAATAGATACATCTAAAGCATGCTAATAATCAATATGAAATACAACTTAACCGTTCATTACAACAACGTATAAGTCATTATCATTCACGCAAAGTTCATGCACAACAATAACATGTGTAAATAACTCGGTACAAAATAAACACTTATCTTTAAACAAGAATCGTGCAAGCAGTTTCTTTGGACAGACGTTCCACCCAACCATAGAATGATTGTTCCAAATCTCAACAGCCAGTCACCCCTGAGTTGAGGCTAGTAATCCACAAAAGAGGGTGGTCTTTCACATTCCACTCATGACTCATAAAACTCATAACCCAACTGATATTCTCCTACAACTATCCTGATTTTTCTACCATCTCTCTTCCTCCTAACCTGCCCAACCCAAGGAATGCATCATTCGTTTATCAATGATAACCTAAGGGATGTATCGTCTGTTTATCAGGGATAACCCAAGGGATGTACCATCCATTTATCATGATTAACCTAAGGAATTTTCCATTCGTTTATCAAGGTCTCTCTGGCACAAGTAACTGGGAATCTCTCAGTTGGAAACTCAAGGGAACTTGTTTCTAGGAAAACTATCGGCAAACCAACAACAAACACTTTGTTTTTTAGTGCAACTCACACGGGAGTTCACTCTTCAGGCCTGACAACCTGGCTCTTCAGTTCTCCAGCTCCAATTCACTCCAGTTATGCTCCAAGGTTCACCCTCCACAATTGCACCCACTCCAAGCTTTATTTCCTTCTCCCTTCCTTTCTTCCCATGCACAAACTTGACTGCTACCCACTGTTGTCCCAACCCATATGGATTTCCTCTCTCTTGTGGCTTTCCTTTCTTGACTCACACTCTTCCCCAAGATGATTTTACTCAACCCTCATGTGCCCAATAACTATGGGATGTGACCACTCACACCCACCCTATTACATGTATTCAATGATTGGCTTTGGGAACACACAATCAGAAATGGGAAGGTTTATATGCAATATGCAAGTTTAGGAAAATGGGTTTAATTAATATACATGGGTAATCCCCCTTTAACCCCCTATTTTCCATTATCCTAGACACTTCCCTCTCTTGTGGATTAATTCAACCCCCATCTCTTGTCCATGTCCCCTTAGCAGTTGGCATCACATTTTATTATTAAAACATTGAAATACCATTCATATATTACATTGCTTGGTCGTAGCCACATATTATATCCACATAAGCATTGATTAAACTAGGGATTATAATGGGGATGTTACATTCCCCCTCCCCTACAATTGTGTGTCACCCTCAGTGCACTCTATGTCGATATACTTATACATATATGAAATTTTACATCACAACACTTAGGAATGAAAATTATGCAATTAAACAACTCCAACAGCAGCTCCAACCATCAATCTCTTGTTCCTCTCAACTCATCGACCCAAGGAATGCACCATTCATTTATCAAGGTTAACATAAGGGATAAACCATTTGTTTATCATGGATAACCCAAGGAATGAGCCATTCATTTATCAAGGTCCCCAATGCAGTTGGCTAGGACTCTGAGATGTGGTTCTGAAACTCTAGCTTTCCAAAATGGAGTCTTGCATTTTGCCTTCTTCAAAATTGTCAAAAATTCATGGGTACTCTTCCCGCATGTTTTCTTCATGCTCCCATGTAGCATCTTTAGGACCGTAGCAGGTCCATTGAACCTTTACCAACCCTATGGCTTTGTTCTTGAGCACTTTGGATTTCCATTCCAAGATGTGTACTACTTCCACCCTAAAATCCTATAACGCCCCCCAACCCAATTGAGGGACATTACAGTGCAGAATATACATAAAAACAAAATTTTTGCTAACTAATTTAATTCATTTGCAGTTAAGTCATTTCTTGTAGCTTTCAACTACAAATTAAAAAAGATTTAGCTATTGTTTATAACCACAAAATAGAAGCATACACAACATGCTAATAATCAACATGAAATGCAGCTAAACAATTCATTACAACATCATATATATCACCTCCAAATACATAGAGTTCATACACAAAAATTAAACACATAACTTAACACAACATCAAGATAAAACACTTATCTTTTCACAACAGTTGTGCAACCAGCTACTTGGGACAGACGTTCCACCCAACCATACACTGATTGTTCCAAATCTCAATAACCAATCACCCCAGAGTTGAAGCTAGCAATCCACAAAAGAGGGTGGTCTCTCACAATCCGCTCACAGCTCATAAAGCTCTCAACCCAACTGATATTCTCCTACAACTATCCCGATTTTCCACTAGCTCTCTTCCTCTTGGCCTGTCCAACCCAAGGAATGCACCATTCATTTATCAGGGATAATCCAAGGGATGTGCCATCCGTTTATCATGATTAACACAAGGAATGTTCCATTCATTTACCAGGGTCTCACTGGCACAGGTAGCTAGGAATCTCTTAGCTAGGAACTCAAGGGAACTTGTTGCTAGGAAAATTATCAATAAACACTTGTTGTTTTAGTAAAACTCACATAAGATTTCACTCTTCATGCCTAACAACCTGGCTCTTCAGTTTTTCTAGCTCCAAATCGCTCCAATTACGCTTTAGCATGCTCTAGAATTTTCCTTCCATGGCTACATCAACTTCAAGCTCTATTTCTTGCTCTCTCCCTGTTTCCCATGCCCAAACTTGACTAACTAAAAATTGTTGTCCCAACCCATGCGAATTTTCTCTCTTTATCTTGTCCTTCTTGACTCACACTCTTCCCAAACCGATTGAACTCAAACCCCATGTGCCCAATAACTTTGGGATGTGACCACTCACACCCACCCTGTTACATGTATTCAATGATTGGATTTGGGAACACTCAATTAGAAATGGGAAGGTTCATATACAAATAGCAAATTTAGGAAAATGGGTTAAATTAATATACATGGATAATTTCCTCCTTGGACCCCTCTTGTCCATTATCCTAGACACTCCCCCCTCTTGTGGATTAATTCGGCCCCCATCTCTTTTCCATGTCCCCTTAGCAATTGGCATCACATTTTTATTAATAAAACAAGGAAATACAATTTGGATTTTACACCGCTTAGTTGTATCCACATATTATATCTACATAAGCAGTAATTAAACTGGGTATTATAGTGGGGATGTTACATTCCCCCTCCCATACAATTATGCACCATCCTCGGTGCACTCTATGCCGATATACATATATGCAAATTTACATCACAATACTTAGAAATAAAATCCTGCAATTTGACAAATCCAACAACAGCTCCGACGATAATCTCATGTTCATCTCAACTTGTTAACCCAAGGAATGCACCATTCATTTATCAGGGATAACCCAAGAGATGTGCCATCTGTCTATCAAAGCTAACCCAAGGAATAATCCATTCTTTTATCAAGGTCCCCAATGCAATTGGCTAGGACTCGGAGATGTGGTTCCATAATTTTAGTTGCTCAAAATGGAGTCTTGCATTATGTTTTCTTCAAATCTATCAAAAATTTGTGGGTAATCCGCCCGCATGTTTTCTTCATGCTCCCATGTATCATTTTCAAGATCGTAGCAGTTCCATTGAACCTTTACCATCCCTATGGATTTGTTCCTAAGCAGTTTGACTTTCCGGTTCAGGATGCGTACCGGTTCCACCCAGAAATCCCATTCATGTTGCACCTGAATCACATTCCAATCAATTATGTGGTTAGGATCGGGCACATATTTCTTAAACAATGATACATGAAATATGTTATGCACTCTCATGGATGTAGGAAAATCTAACATGTATGCAACTGGCCCTATCCTTTCTAATATTTCAAAAGGCCCACAATATATTGCTGCCAACTTCGAGCAACTTCCTAGTCTTAGCGAACTTCTCTTTGCCTTCACTTTCAAAAACACATGTTCTCCCACTTTAAAATATATGAAAACTATGTTCCTTCCTGTATAAATTTTCTACCTATCCTGGGCAGCCTTTAAATTATGCTTTATCTTTTCCATCCGCTCTTCCATTTTCTTTAACAATTCTTGTCCAACAACTTCTTTGTCTGTTGGATTATCCCAACTCACTGGTGTGTTACATTTTCTGCCATACAATGCCTCAAATAGACTCATTTTCAATGAGGCCTAATATCCATTATTGTAAGCAAATTCAATTAAATGGATATAATCTTCCCACTTTGATGGTTGATCCATAAGCATGTCCTCAATTATCTTGTTAATCCTTTCTATTTGCCCATCCGACTCTGGATGATATGTTGTACTAAGATTTAAATTTGTACTAGATCCCTTGAATAAACCTTTCCAAAAATTGGAAGTAAACTTTGGATCTCTCTCTGAAACTATTGATTTAGGTACCCCATGTATCCTAGCAACTTCTTTCATGTAGATATCTACAATATTTGTTGCCTTGTGTGTAGTCTTTACTGGAATAAAATGTGTTGTTTTAGTCAATTTATCCACCACCACCATGATGGATTCATGTTGCTTCATTGTTCTAGGAAGCTTAGTAATAAAATTAACTGTGACAACTTCCCACTTCCATTCCAGAATGGGCAATGGTTGTAGAAAACTTGTTGGGTGTCTATGTTTCATCTTTACTTTTTGGAATTCTAGACATTTGACTATGTAATTAGCCACTTCTTTCTTCATTCCTGGCCAAAAATATTGGCTTCTTACTGTTGCAATTGTTTTCTCATATCCTAGTTTCCCTACATATAGCACATTATGCATCTCCTTCAGCACTGCACTTTTCAATTCAATGGAGTTCGACACATACACCTTATCCTTGTGCATGAGAATTATATCTTCTTTCAACTCATAATAATTAAATTTCTGCTGAAAATTACCTTGTTGTAATGTCTCATTTAATTTCACATAGTGTTGATATGAATTTGTTGTTGCAATAATGTTGTCTTTCAGATATGTCTTGTACATGATGATGGCTACAATATGCACTTCATGACCTCTCATACTGAGTGCATTAGCCACTTGATTTTATATGCCCTTTATATGCTTAATTTCAAAGTCATATTCACTCAGAAATTCCAGTCATCTAGTTTTCCTAGTATTTAGTGTTGGATGTCCAAACAAATGCTTCATATAAGAGTGGTTTTTCATTACCTCAAATTTCTTACCCATAAGGTAATACCTCCACATTTTCAATGCATGTACAATCGTTGCTAACTCCAAGTCATGTGTATCATAATTCCTCTCATGCTATTTTAATTTTCTAGACTTGTAGCATACCACATGGTCCCATTAACTAAGAACTCCACCGAGTCCTTCCTTGCATGAATTAGTGCACATAAAAAAATCTTCGTTTGGATATGCAATATTCAATATTGGTGCACTTGTTAATAATCCCTTCAACTGTTAAAAACTCTCTTCACACATGGGAGTCCATTCGAACTTCGCTCCCTTCTTTTGCAAATAAGTGATTGGACTTGCAATCTTTGAAAAATATTTTATGAATCTTCGATACTACCCAACAAGACCCATGAATGATCTAACCTCGATCACATTCTTTGGTGTTGGCCATCCTCTAATGGTCTCTATCTTTTCAGGATCCATTACTATCCTTGTTGTTGATATTATATGCCCCAAGTAGTGAATCTTCTTTTGATAAAAGATTCACTTACTTAGCTTAGCATACAATCTATGCTCTCTTAAAACTTGCAATACCATTCTTAAATATTTCTCATGTTCCTCTTTTGATTTAGAGTAGACAAGGATATCATCTAGGAACACAATTACAAACTTGTCGAGGTACTCCATGAACACTCCATTGATGAAACACATAAATACTGCTAGTGCATTTGATAACCCAAATGGCACTATCGTGAATTCATAATGCCCATATCTTGTTCTGAATGTTGTCTTGATTATGCCTTCTTCCTTTGTCCTTACTTGATGATAACCTGATCTCAAGTCAATCTTGGAAAATATTCTTGCACCTTTCAGCTAATCAAACAAATCATCAATTATGGGCAAAGGATACTTATCCTTTATGGCAACCTTATTAAGCTACTTGAAATCAATACATGGCCTTAAGGTTCCATCCTTCTTCTTTACAAAAATAATCGGGGTTCCCCAAGGTGATACACTTGGGCATATATATCCCTTCTTAAAAACTTCTTCAAGCTGCATCTGCAACTCTTTTAGTTCTAGTGTGCACATTCTGTAAGGTGTCCAAGACACTTGGGCAGCTCCTGGCACCAAATCAATAGAGAAATCTATGTCTCTCTTTGGTGGAAATCCTAGAGTTTCTCTAAAAACATATTCAAAATCCCTCAAGACCAGATGGTCTTCAATGCTTTCCACTTTTTCTTTGGTTGCCTCCTCCATATGGGCTACAAACATCTGACATCACTTCATGAAGTTCTTCTTCAACTGCATAGATGAAATCTCTCTAATAGCTACATGTTATTGTCTTGTTGTAACAGTCTAGGACGTCATGATGTTTCTCCAACCAATCCATGCCAATTAGACAACCATATGAATCCAATGGTATGATGTTTACATATACCTTTGTGCTAAGTCCATGCATGTCTATTTGACAATATTTAAACAACTCATTGATTTTCCTCTTAGCCCCTATGGCTAACTAAACTAACCAATATTTCTTATGCTTACTTATTTGCAAGTGAAATATTTCAACAATGTTAGCATTTATGTAACTATGGCTAGCTCCATAATCAATCAAATTTTTTATGGGATGGTTATCAATCTTAACTTCCACTTAGATCATGGGGGATTGATATTCTACATTATTGTTGTCCAACGCTGCATAAACCCTTGGCATGCTTCCTCCCATGTCTTCCATTGTTTCATCCTCCTGAATGTTGCGGACAATCCTCATTCTTTCTCCTTTGTGAGGGTAGTCCCTATATAAGTGATTTCTCTCACATCCCCAACATTGAACAGGTTGTTTCCTTGGCATTTTCCCAAATGAATTTGCATTCTTTTTCTCATTTTGGGCTCCTTGACCTTGCCAATTTGCTTGGGATTTATTTCTAAAAAATGGTGGCTTAAAACCTTTCTGCCTTTGATCCTTTTTCCCTTTCATCTTGTCATTCCAATCCTTTTGGAACACTAGCCTTCCTTTGCTTTGCCCATAAAGGTGCCTTGTTCTCCTTATGGTTTCGTCTAAAGTCTTGGGATTATCATATTGTATCTTGTCATTGTAGAAGGAGGGTAACCCACTTAGAAACCTTTGGATTTTAACCTTCTCATCCTTGATGAAGTCAACATGCATCAACAATTCAAAGAACCTCTTCTCATATTCCTCTATTGTCTTGGTTCCCAACTTGAGTTCAAATAACTCTTTCATCTTTCTCTTATAGTAATGCTTGTACAAACATTTCTCTTGGAAATATCCTTTGAACTGTCTCCTTGAGATCCTTTTCTCATCAAGGTTCTTGGCTTGCTTAAGTTGATCCCACCACATGGCTGCCTTTCCTTGCAAGTGGTAGGTGGAAATTCTAGCTTCTAATCGAGATGGGTAATCATGTAGCTGGAGATATTCATTTCCAACAGTCAGCCCTCTGCCTCTGCCTCTTATCCTTTCCTATGCTCACCATTGAAATTAGGTGGCTTGATTTTCCTGAGTTCACCTTGCAAGATGTCTGCCTCATGCCCTCTTCTTTGCCTCCGAACACGAGACACACTTGGGCTCCTCCCTGGAACTGAACTTGCATGATTTCTTCTAGTGGACTGCCTTGGAGAATGATGTCTCATGCTCATGCTTCTTGACTGCCTATCATTTTCATGATCATCCCTTTTGCTATGGGATCTAGATGTTGATACTTGTCTAGCACTAACTGCTTGCTTGGTGCCAGAATATTTGTTAACTTGCTTATGCAACATGTTTAAGATTTTAAATATCTCTTCATGAGCCTTCATAATCCTTTCATTATCATCCATGTAACTCTGCACTTCCCTATGCAGGCTTCTCATACTTATAGGCTCTTGCCTATCTCTTATTCCATTTGACTATGTCTTAGCATTCCCCATGTTGACATGCAGACCTATGATCTCTTCCTCATGGTTGTAATATCCCCGAAAATCTTCCATAACTCTATTCTTCATATAAGAGCTAAAGCTTCTTTGTATACCTCTAATTCTACAACAAATGTGCATATAATAATTATTGTTAGAAATATGCATAGCATAAAACATTTCATCATACATAATACAAGTTATTTCTTCATCAATTTATGAAGTACACATTGCACCAATTCAAATTTTTATTTTTTTGATGCATTCCTCCCCGAAACAGCTTCCCAACAACTATACTCATGCCTCAATCTGAATTTGGAGTGAAAAGTTACAACAACTACATGTTGCAATTCCACTCTTTTTAATGCTACAGAAATATATTTATTAATTTCTGAGAAATGTTTTTGCCCAAATAAAATTTTTGGGTTTACATATGTCTTCTATTCCTTAGGACCTTTCCAACGACTATTTGTTTGCTCAAATCCGAGCTTCGAGCTGAAAGTTATGGTCCAGAGAAGTTTAAGTTGTTTTACTCAATTTACTCATGTATGTTATGGGTGTCTTGTTTCTCTTCCTGCACATTTTCAGGTATCCATAACCAAAATCTAACAGTGTCACTATATTGTATGGGTCATAAGCTTTCCATCAACTGCTCCTGTGACCCAAACAAACTTCTAAGCATAGAGTTATGCCCTCTGGAAGTAATATTGGTGCCAAAATTTTACCCTCACTGTTTTGGTTGTAACTTTCTCATATGAGCTCCATTTTGTGAACCATTTAGCTCATTGGATAGATATCTTTGAGTTCTTTTATTTGAGTTGTAGAGACATAGTGTACCTTGATATAGTCTATTCTCATGGGTTTTGACTTGCTAAAAATGTCGTTTAGGGCCTCAAAAATGCCTTGCAAGTTAATGACCTTCAAAAACCAGAAAATTTCGTAGAAATTTGACTGTTTTATTGTGTTAACATCCCTTTGAATATTACCCATTGATCTCAAATAAAAATGCACAACAACTGTTCATATGACCTTGTTGGCTATCGGCGATAGACATCATCCTTTAGGTGCACACATCGTTTTTCCAAAGCTACTGATCCAACCATCGGTCGTCGGTCCATTTCCCTGACACTCGATTTTCAAACAACTCCTAAATCGGCCATCGACGATATTTGTTGGTGAATGAAAAACTCCCCACTGAATCTATCGATGCCTGACCATCGATGATCAGTGATCCCTGATGACTATCGAACACTTTCCCAAATCGATTGATTTGACCATCGACCATCGACCACTTATGTTAGCTGACGTGGCATGACACGTGGATGTTGACATGGTATGACACCTGGATGTTGACATGGCATTCCATGTGGATGTTGACATGTCATGACACGTGTATGATGACATCTTCATCCTCTTTTCCCCATCGACCATCGGCCTATTCTCTTGGACAACCTGGATGCCTCACCGACTTCGGTTGACGTCGAACCATCGGCACATCGGCCATCGGAAAATTCTCTTGCTTGGTTCGAACACTCTGCCAAATTAGATCCGACCTTCGACCATCGGCCCATCGGCCATCGACAACTTTTGTTGCTTTTTTAAGACACTTCATTGAATCGATCGACACCGGACCATCGGCCATTGACGATTGAAAACACTTTGGTAGATTCGGCCAACCCCTAACCATCGGCCATCGATGGTCAAATATGTCTTATGGCCAACCCAACTCTTTGTCATTTCGATCGATTTGTCCATCGACCGTCAGTGAATTCTCTTGGAGAATTTCCAACACTTCGCCAAACTCACCAATCTAACCATCGTTCGTCGGTGGATTCTATTGTCGAACTTCACACTCAGAAAAATTTTAAACCAAAACCCCGATGAATACAAATCGTTGATCCGATCCATTTCTCATCCCCCAAAATGAATCCTTGTCATCGATTTTATCAACCTTTCAAACGGTTGAAACATTACGAGTTTTTAAATTTATCATACTGAATCCTAGTCGTCGATCTCAAGTTCAAAAGAGAGCGTAGTTGTCATTCCACAAAATTGCGTGTAACTCTCTAAGCGGCCATTAAAACTCGTATTTTGACCATTCCATATCGAATTTCGACCTGCAAGTTCACTGATCTACTCCATTAACCTTGTTAAACCATCCTAAGTCATTCAAACTCATATTTTTCCCACGGATTTGGGGATTTCTCTCTAAATTCTTTTTTTTCCCCAAATCGATCACAAACAAAATATGTGACATTAAATTTCACCAATTCGCATTGGTTCGAGCCCATACAAGCCCAGTGTTTAAACCAAAGCTCTGATACCATAATGTAATGTCCCCCATCCCAACTGAGGGACATTACCATGCGGAATATACATAAAAACAAAAGTTATGCTAACTAATTTAATTCTTTTACAGTTAACTCATTTCCTGTAGCTTTCAGCTACAAATTAAAACAAATTTAGCTATTGTCTATAACCACAAAATAGAAGCATCTACATCATGTTAATAATCAACATGAAATGCAACTAAACAACTCATTACAACAGCATATAGATCACCTCCAAATACACAGAGTTCATGTACAACAATTAAACACATAATTTAACACAACAACAAGATAAAACACTTATCTTTTCACAACAGTTGTGCAACCAACTACTTGGGACGGACGTTCCACCCAACCATAGACTTATTGTTCCAAATCTCAACAGCCATTCACCCCCGATTTGATGCTAGCAATCCATAAAAGAGGGTGGTTTCTCAATATCCCCTCACAGCTCATAAAACTCTCAACCCAACTGATATTCTCCTACAACTATCCCGATTTTCCACAAGTCCTCTTCCTCTTAACCTGTCCAACCCAAGGAATGCACCATTCGTTTATCAGGGATAATACAATGGATGTGTCATCCGTTTATTAGGATTAACCCAAGGAATGTGCCATTCATTTATCAGGATCTCTTTGGCACAGGTAGTTAGGAATCTCTTAGTTGGGAACTCAATGGAACTTGTTGCTAGGAAAAATATCAGCAAACCAACGACAAACACGTGTTGTTTTAGTGAAACTCACACAGAAGTTCACTCTTCAGGCCTCACAACCTGGCTCTTTAGTTTTTCTAGCTCGAAATCGCTCCAATTACGCTCCAACATGCTCTAGAATTCTCCCTCCATGGTTGCATCAATGTCAAGCTCTATTTCTTGCTCTCTCCCTATTTCCCATGCCCAAACTTGACTAACTAAAAATTGTTGTCCCGACCCATGCAAATTTCCTCTCTTTGGCTTGCCTTTATTGACTCACACTCTTCCCCAAGCTGATTGTACTCAACCCCTATGTGCCCAATAACGTTGGGATGTGACCACTCACACCCACCCGATTACATGTATTCAATGATTGGATTTGGGAACACTCAATCATAAATGGAAAGGTTCATATACAAATAGAAAATTTAGGAAAATGGGTTAAATTAATATACATGGATAATTTCCCCCTTGGACCCCTCTTGGCCAGTATCCTAGACACTCCCCCCTATTGTGGATTAATTCAGCCCCCATCTTTTGTCCATGTCCCCTTAGTAGTTGGCATCACATTTTTATTAATAAAACAAGGAAATACAATTTGCATATTACATCGCTTGGTCGTAGCCACATATTATATCTACATAAGCATTAATTAAAATGGGGATTATAGTGGGGATGTTACAAATCCCCTTCGTGCTCCACCCAGATCACATTCCAATCAATTATGTGGTTAGGACATGCGGGTTTCACCTTGTTGATCAATATCTTATCACGTTCATTCATAAAGGGGGTTTTTAAATTGTGAAAAATAAAGTCAATATATTGTAGGTATTGGGGAGGGATGTGGGGTTTTCAAGTGTTTATAGGTATTGGGGGGTATAAAAAGGGGCATCTAGTAAAAATATGGGTTTCTTTTATTGGAGATATGTTTTGGGAGGGGGATTCAAAAAAGGATTTTTGGAGGTATTTATCAATATCTTCAATGAGGCCTGATACCCATTATTGTAGAAAAATTCAACTAAATGAATATAATATTCCCACTTTGATGGTTGATCCATCACATACATTCTAAGCATGTCCTAAATTATCTTGTTAGTCCTTTTTGTTTTCCCGTCTGACTATGTATGATAAGTTGTACTAAGATTTAGATTTATTCCAAAGCCTTTGAACAAACCTTTCCAAAAATTCGAAGTAAACTTTGGATCTCTATCTAAAATTATCGTCTTATGCACTCCATGTAACCTGGCAACTTCTTTTATGAAAATCTATGCAATATTTGTTGCCTTATGTGTAGTATTTACTGGAATAAAATGGGTTGCTTTATTCAATTTGTCCACCACCACCATGATGGAATCATTTTGCTTCACTGTTCTGGGCAACTTAGTAATAAAATCAATTGTAACTACTTCCCACTTCCATTCCGGAATGGAAAATGGTTGTAGCAAACATGATGTGTGTCTATGCTCCGTATTCACTTTTTGGAATTCTAGACATATGGCTATGTAATTAGCCACTTCTTTCTTCATTCCCGCCCACGAGGATATCGTCTAAGAACACAATCCTGAACTTGTCTAAGTACTCCCTGAACACTCCATTCATCATGCACATAAAAACTGTTGGGGCATTTGATAGCCAAAATGGCACTACCGCGAATTCATAATGCCCATACATTGCTCTGAATGTTGTCTTGATGATGTCTTCTTCCTTTATTCTTACTTGATGATAGCCTGATCTCAAGTCAATCTTCGAAAATATTCTTGCACCTTTCAGATGATCAAACAAATCATCAATTCTTGGCAAAGGATACTTATTCTTTATGGTAACCTTATTAAGCTGCCTAAAATCAACACACATCCTTAAGGTTCCATCCTTCTTAAAAAAAAAATAACCGGGGCTCCCCAAGGTGACACACTTGGGCATATATACCCCTTCTTCAAAATTTCTTCAAGTTGCATTTGCAACTCTTTTAGTTCTGGTGTGTCGATTTTGTAAGGTGTCTTGGACACTTGGGTAGCTCCTGACACCAAATCAATAGAGAAATCAATGTCTCTTTTTGGTGGTAGTCCCATAATTTCTCTAAAAACATCTTTGGATGCCTCCTCCATAGGTGCAATCATATGACATCCTTTGTTGAAGCTCTTCTTCAACTGCATAGTTGAAATATCTCTAATAGATACAACTCTTGGAATGATTTGAATCTTGCTTTGCTTCCATTCCTCATCAAGACATGTGATTGTCTTGTTGTAACATTCTAGGACATCATGATGTTTCTCCAACCAATCCATGCCAATTAGACAATCATATGAACCCAATGGTATGATTTTTACATCCACCTTTGTGTTGAGTCCATTCATATCTATTGGACAATCTTTAACTAACTCATTGATTGTCCTCTTAGCCCCCATGGCTAACTGAACTAACCAAGATTTATTATGCTTACTTCTTTGCAAGGGAAATCTTTCAAAAATGTTAGCATTTATGTAACTATGGCTGGCTCCATAATCAATTAAAATTTGTATGGGATCATTATTGATCTTACCTTCCACTTCAATCATGGGAGATTGATATTCAACTTGCTTGTTATCCAAGGCTGCACAAATCCTTGGCATGCTCCTACCCATGTCTTCCACTATTTCAACCCCTTGAATGTTGTGGAAAGTTCTCATTCTTTCTCCTTTGTGAGGGAAATCCTTATATATATGATTTCTCCCACATTCCCAATATTGCATCGGATGCTGCCTTGTTCTTTTTCCAAATGAATCTGCAGTCTTGTTTTGATTTTGTACGACTTGACCATGTTGAGTCGCTTGGAAATTATTCCTAAAAAGGGGTGGCTTAAAACCCTTCTGCCTTTGATCCTTCTTATCCTTCATCTTGTCATTCCAAGCTTTTTGGAAAACTTGTCTTCCTTTGCTCTGCTCATACATATTCCTTGCTCTCCTTATGGTTTCCTCCAAGGTTTTGGGGTTATCATATTGAATCTTATCATTGTAGAAAAAGGGTAACCCACTTAGAAACCTTTGTATTTTGAATTTATCATCCTTGATGAAGTCAACATACTTCAACAATTCAAAGAACCGCTTCTCATATTCCTCCATTGTCATGGTTCCCAACTTGAGTTCAAAGAACTCTTTCATCTTTCTTTCATAGTAATGTTAGGACAAATATTTTGTCTTGGAAATATCCCTTGAAATGTCTCCATGAGATTATTTTCTCATCAAGTTTATTGGCTTTCTTAAGTTGATACCACCACATGGTTGTCTTTCCTTGCAATTGATAGGTGGAAATTATAGCTTCTACCTGGGATGGGTAATCACATAGTTGGAAATATTTATTCATTTCCAACAACCATGCCTCAAAATCTTCTCTTTTCTTATGCTCGCCATTGAAATTTTGTGGCTTAATCTTCATGTGTTAGCCCTGCAAGATGTATGCCTTAGATCTTCTCCTTTTTCTCCGAACAAGAGACACACTTGGGCTTCTCCATGGACATGAACTTGCATGAGTTCTTCTGGTGGAATTCCTTGGAGAATGATGGTGTCTACTTGTGCTTCTTGACTGCCTATCATTCCCATGATTATCTCTTTTTCTATGGGATCTTGATGTTGATACTTGTCTAGCACTAGTTGCTTGCTTGGTTCCAGAGTCCTTGTTAATTTGCTTCTGTAGAATATTTAGGCTTTGAAGTATCTCTTCTCAATCCTTCATGATCCTCTCACTATCGGCCCTATATCTATGCACTTCTTTTTGCGGGATTTTTCTCATAGTTACATTCCCATGCCTGTCTCTTCTCCCATTAGACTTAGTCTCAACATTTCCCATGTTGATATGCAGGCCTCCAATTTATTCTTCATGGCTCTAAAACCCTTGAGCATCCTCCATGTCTCTAGTTCTCATGTAGGAACTAAAATCTTCTTTTATGTATCTCTAATTCTGCAAGAATGTGCATGAAATAATTGTTGTTAGAATTAAGCATATTGCAAATTATCTATCAATTTAGATTACAGGTCATTCTTCGTTTTAAATTATGAAGAATATTAATTCACTACTCCCAAGTAGGATTCCTTAAATGCATTCATTTTCGAACAAATTTCCAACAGTTGTCCTCATGCCTCAATCTGAGTTTTGAGCAAATAGTTACAATAATTACAAGTTGCAATTTCCACTCTTTTGTTGCTACATAATTCACTTTTATCACTTTTGAAGAAAGTATAATGCCCGAATAAGAATTCTGGGTTGAAAAATCTCTTCTACTCCTCAAGACCTTTCAACGAAAATTCATTTGCCCCAATCTGAGCTCCAAGATGAAAGTTATGGTGGCAAAACAATGAAAGAACATTCATTGGCACGTGCAACATAGTAGCAACACTCAACAACCATTTGATCATTTATTGATTAGGTCTCCATCTTCAATCTGTATTAATGGGTTCACAACAAATCTAAGTCATATCTCTTCTTCATACCTTCCATGAACCCTCCACCAACACTTAGCTTCTTTTTCATTCGCAGACTCACGAACTTGCGGACTTATAAACTTGTAACCTTCCTTTCATAAGTCCGTCCAAAAATTCTCAACACTTAACCATTTTACACTTCTTCGTGGACTCGTGGACTCGTAATCTGGTAACCTTCCTTTCACAAGTCCATCTGAAAAGTCTCAACACTTAATCATTTTCCACTTCTTTGTGGACTCGTCGACTTAACACTTAGACAAATTCCAAGATATTATTGCGGTTTCGTGGGATTGACGGTTGGTCGACCACTTGGATCCACATCACCCACCAACTGTCATCCCTTCCAACATGTACTTGCAATAATGGCAGTACACGTCTTTCTTCTACCACTCCAGTTGGCACGTGGCCTCCACGTCATGCTGATGTCATCGTACAAAAAAATACCCAATTTTTTTCGATTCGCTTATTTTCAAAATTTCCAAAGAGGCTCAATTCTTCACATTACCCATGAAATTTATCTTAATTTTTACTTGCAGTAACTTAAATAAACGAGTTGCAAACATACTCCAGAATTATATCTCTGCAAATTTCCGCTTCAACATTCTACTAACTCGACCCATCCAGGCTCAGTGTTGAAAATTGGGCTCTGATAGCACTTTGTAACATACCCAGTGACATGGTTGGGCCACGCCACATAAAACTCTCTCGTTATCAGCTCTGATACCACTTTGTAATCTACCTAGACTCCAGCTAAGCAACATTATGTGTGGAATACACATAAAAATGAAACTTCTATTAACTAAGTTAATTCATTTACGGTTAGCCAATTTCATGTAGCTTACAACCACAAATTTATAACAGATTTAGCTACAGTCTATAACCATAAAAAAAGATGCATCTAAGGCATGTTAATAATCAACATGAAATACAGCTAAAACCATTCATTATGGCAGCGTATAATTCATTCTCATTCACACATATTTCATGCACAACAATAACACATGTAAATAACTCAGTACAAGATAAAACACCTATCTTTGAACAAGAATCATACAATCAGTTGCTTGGGATGAACGTTCCACCTAACCATAGACTGACTATTCCAAATTTCAATAGTTAGTCACCCCCGAGCTAAGGCTAGTAATCCAAAAAAGAGGGTGATCTCTCACAGTCCACTCACGGCTCATTAAACTCATAACCCAATTGATATTCTCCTACAACTATCCCTTTTTTTCTACCAGCTCTCTTCCTCTTGACCTGCCCAACCCAACAAATGCACCATTCGTTTATCATGGATAACCCAAGGGATGTACCATTTATTTATTAGGGATAACCCAAGGGATTTACCATCTGTTTTTCAAAGTTAACCCAAGGAATGTGCCACTTTTTTATCATGGTCTCTCCAGCACAGGTGACCGAGAATCTCTCAGCTGGGAACTCAAGGCAACTTACTGCTAGGAAAACTATCAACAAACCAAGAACAAACACTTGTTATTTTAGTATAACTTGCACAGGAGTTCACTCTTCAGGCCTGACAACCCGGCTCTTCGGTTCTCCAGCTCCAATTCACTCCAGTTACGCACAAAAATTTTCCCTCCATGGCTACACCCGCTCCAAGATTTCTTTCCTTCTCCCTTCCTTTCTTCCCATGCACAATTTTGACTGCTACCCATTGTTTTCCCAACCCATACAAATTTCCTCTCTCTTTTGGCATGTCTTTCTTGACTCACACTCTTCCCCAAGCCGATTCTACTCAACCCCCATGTGACCAATAACTCTGGGAAGTGACCACTCACACCCACCCTGTTACATGTATTCAATGATTGTCTTTGGGAACACTCAATCAGAAATGGGAAGGTTCGTATACAATACACAAGTTCAGGAAAATGGGTTTAATTAATATACATGGGCAATTCCCCTTTGAACCTGATCTGAAAATAGAAGGCTGACTTGTTATGCTATGCAAGCACCCTCTACTTCATAAAAAATAAACTTTACAAGACCTTGCTTCATGTGTTAAAATATGCAAGATGATTTATGTGTTAAGTTCATGCTTCTTCTTTTCAATGTTCATGTGTGAGGAAATGTTCTTTTAAAAGGTTAAATATGTGCTTTAAAAAAATACACAACAACATAACTTGCAACAAATAACCCATCAAACTCACAACAATAACAAGATGATAAAGGAGTTCACCCCTCTCTGGGCTACATCTCCTTGAGCCTCCTTCAATGGACTAGGCTCTTTTGGGATTAGTTTGTCAAATGTTATTTTACAAGATGTTGCTCAACTCCAATGGATTTACAGACTGTACCATTGGGTTCATAATACATAAAAACCCCAAAAATGACTAATAAAACTCTGAAAACGGACCATGGCTCATCCGGGCATGACCTCTTCTACATGTGGCCTTAAGCTTCCCTGAGCTTCTCTGTAGAAAAAACACCTGTAAAAGTCCTCCAATGGATCTGAAACCTATCCCAATGTGTTCATAGCATAAAAATTAGTCAAAAATGACTATTCAGTCACAGAAAATAGACTATGGCTCATATGAGCATGGCCTCAAACAATGAGGGCTTCAAGCTCCCTGGAGCTTCCTCAAACTTCAATGGTGAAAAACCTGCAAAAGAATTCTTCAAATGCCTGTGAAAACTGTGCCAATGGATTCAGAACATTCAAAAACCCCTATTTGGGCTTTTATGGCACCTCATTTGGCCAAAAAATGAAGAAGATAGGCCTCCTGCCATTTTCTTCCTTCAAGCTTGTTGTCTCTGGTTCGCCATTTCGCACCTGTGTTTGAGTAATCTGGCTTCTGGGCGTTTCCCGTGCCTAAACCCAGCACCCACGCGCATATCCACAAAACACGCCAATTTGTCGAACAGTTAGGGAACTAAGCCCCATAACCTCGGAGGTGTTGGGCGCATGGGGCCATGTAGCCACATTCCGCGCATAAAAAGGGCTAACTGTTGCCACCGTTCAACGTGCAAGTGACAAATGGCTAGGCGCGTGGTTGCTTTTGGTTACACAACTGTTTGATTCATATGTGTAAACGCGCGTGCGCACCATAATAGATAGCCGTGGTCATATATGGAATGGCGCGCGACCATGGGCTATACATTTAAAACCCCGCGCTCTCTAGTTGTGGTCACATACCACACAATAGAACCGTGGCTTAAACCTTGACACAAATCCCGCACGCGCTTTATTTGGTGGTCACATGGAAACACACATAAAATCGTGGGTTCCATTTAAAATGCAAACTCCGTTGTAAAAAAAAACTCGCGCGCATAACAAGTAATAGCCAGTGGTCATATATATAGATATGCATGCGACCAGGGCAGGGGCTAAGCCCCAGCCCGGACGCGCCCCATATAACATTTCATTGCAATTTAAACAGAATTTAAACCATCCTTTAAACAAGGACCACCGTATGGCGCGTCGGTTGGGCGACCATTGCCAAAGCACTCGGACTATGGTGGAGGTCTGGGGTTCGATTCCGGTGGACCCCATAAACTTTTGAACTAACCATCCAATAATAGGGTGCCACGTGGCAGCCCACGACTGTGCCACGTGGCACCAAACCATTAACCAAAAACTGCCACGTGTCACGATATAACTCGTCCAACTGTCAGCCAATAAATGCCTGCCATGTCAACTGCCATGTGTGAGTCGTACGACCTCTGCCATGTCAGCGTACGGTCATGCCACGTCAGCATCCGTACGGACTGCACAGTCAGCGTCCCTTTTTTTTTGCTTGTTTAACGATTCGAACAGATCGCAATATCTCTCGCTCCTGACATCTGTTTGAAACGAAACGAGTTGCGTTGGGTTCGTGATGATGAGGGCTACGCTCTCATTCATTTTGAGGCAATTCCGAGAACGTTTATTTTTGGGCTAAAATTTGACCCCTGGTCCAGATTCTGATCACACCTTCCCATTAAAAGGATTTTGGACCCACAAAAGCTTATGATTATCTATATGAGCTTCAATACTCTTCTGCTTTCAAGTTCTATCAACTGATTCTACTTGAAAAGTCTTTTCGACAATCACCTGGATACTTTGACATGCCTTGCACTGCAACTGACTATGTCCCTCAACCACTGTTCTCTGGCTGCTGCTGACCCACTGTTCTCTCTGTGCTTGGAAGACTGCCAATCTTCCCACTGAGAATCAAGTCCCTCTTGTGAACTCTTTGGCGTCAACACAATCCGCTCTCCAATGGCTGCAAAAACTTTCCTGCGACATCTTGTCACAAGCCAAGAAAACCATCAATCTTGAAAATAAATTTATACAAGACTGAAAAATGATGCCAACAAAGTCTTTTTTTTTCTTCAAGCAAACTGTCGCATCTTGTACTTCATCAAAGCACATGGCGTTTTCCTGCATCTCAGTGTACTCAAAATTGACTTACAAGCCAACAAACACCATCAACTAATCACAAGTTGAAAAACATGATCGACACAACATAGTTGTCAGACAATCATCAACACCAATTGAGACTCATTTGAAACATATTGACCATCCAAAAATAACAAGTCGACATTCATGATACACAAACATGTTACAATCATGAGTCATTCATGATGAACTATCACCAAGTTCATTGTTTACGCACACACAAAAACACATGCATGTGCATAGCTCTTCAACTCTCCTTCC
>ML780963.1:279370-293600 GCA_009831015.1 Picea engelmannii
TGAAATTTCAGGCAGCGAAATAAGTTTGAGAAAGAGTAAAATTTATGGATGGAACTGCCCTCCTATAGAAATGATTGGTATCTCCAGGGTGCTGGAAATGGAAGGAACTTCAACGTGGGAGTACATTAAATATTTAGGAATCCTGCTAGTCAAAGTAGCCCCCAGAAGTAACCTGTGGTTGCCTCTGTTGGACAAGATGAAAGCCAGGATCTTGGCCTGGGGAGAAACCTGGCTGAACAAAGTAGGGAAATTAATCCTCGTAAATTCTGTTCTCGCCTCTCTTCCTGTCTACGAGGCCTCCATTCTCCTTGCTCCGAGAGGATTTGTGAGAGACCTAGACAGCATCTTGAGAAAATTTCTTTGGGAAGGGGGAAGAAATGAGGGGAAAAAAATGCACCTAGTTAGCTGGGATAAGGTAAAAGCCCCCAGGATGGAAGGTGGGTTGCAGGTAAGAGATGTGGCCACTCAGAATCTGGCCATGGGAGGTAAGATACTCTCGAAGATGATAAGAGGTAAAACCAACTGGAGCTCCAAAGCTCTAAGGCTTAAATATTTTTGTGGTCACAAAGAAAGGTGCCTTGAGCGCCCCCCCTTGACTAGAAAAGGCTCTCCCATCCTTTCTCTCTGCCTTAAGGCTCTTGATTTGATTACCTCAAAGCTTTTTTGGATCCCGGGGAATGACAGAAAAATCAAGTTTTGGGAAGACTCTATTTTAGGACAGACCCCTTTAAGCTTTCTGGAAGGGATGGAAAACATCAAGAGTTGGCTCCATTCTAATAGCAAAGTCACCCTGTGGGACCTGTCAGCTTGGAACCAGGGCGGATCTTGGCTTAAGTGGGATTTGGGGGACTTCCCGCAGCACTTAGAAACTGAAGCTCGAACCCTCCTGGATGCCCTTCAAGGGTGTTCCCCCTCCTCGGCCAGAATGAAGGACAAAAGAGGCTGGGGGTCTTCGTCTGGCAGTTACTCAGCGACAACTGGTTATGCAGCCTTGCAAGCTATCCCTTGGGTAGCCCCTGATCCTTCGGTGTGGAGAAATCTCTGGTTGCATTCCTCCCTTCCCAAAATAGATCTCTTCTGCTGGTCCCTTCTGCACAACAATATCCTTTCTTGGGAAATCCTCTCAAAAAGAGGATGGGAAGGGCCCTCTCGATGCCCTCTCTGTGATTGTCATGCTGAAACCTCTGTCCACCTCTTTCTCCTCTGCCCCTTTGCTCGGGAACTTTGGCTTCTCACTCTTGGCCAGTTGAACGTGCCCCTCCCTTCTTCAGTCACTGCTCTGTTTACCTCCTGGGTCGATTTGGCTCCCTTCTCTTTTTCCAAATTGAATCTGCTAAAGCATTGCTGGATCTGGGTGCCGAAAGTAATTTGCTGGAAACTGTGGCTGGAGCGAAACAACAGGATCTGCAGGGATATAGCAGGGACGCTGGCCCAAACTGCACTCAAAGTGAAAGCGCTTTTGGGAGATCTGGTAGCCTCAAATACTTCTATCACCAACGAAGTAACCCCGGACAAAGTTGAGTATGCCTGGTTCCATGAGCTTGATCCCTCCCTCCTGGCCAGAACTAAGCAAATTTCCAAACACTATTCCCCTTGGGAAATTAGGCTGGAGGAACAAGAGTTTTTAAAGTGGAGATCCTCATTGGAGAAGCATATCCTGCAGGTGGATGGTGCTTCGAAAGGGAATCCTGGGCCCGCTGGAAGTGGAGGTTTCCTACTTGACATCTCAGGGAAAATTATGCTCAACTTTTCCTGGGGGCTGGGTCTGAACACCAACAATACAACTGAAATTTTAGCAATCTAGCAGGGGCTTGCTCAGGCCAGAAGGTTATCAATTACGAATTTGGTTGTCATAGGGGACTCTAGAATCTTTATCCACGCTCTCAATCAGAGGAAGGCTCCCAAAAACGTGGGCTTGGATCACTATTATAGGAAGGTTCTAGTCCAGATGAAAGATTTTGAAGAGGTGAAGTCCTTCCACGTCCTCAGGAATCTTAATCAGCTGGCAGACCACGAAGCGAACAGAGGCACCTCTTTGGGCAAGGGAGTCATCAACATAAATGGAGTTGAAAATCATGAACCAATCCCTTAGAGTCTGGGGAGAAGGAAACGCCTGGAGTGCTCCTGTCAGAAAATGAAGATGTTTGAAATTTGCCAGGAAGGAATCCAAAGTGCAGGTGCGAAGGAATATATGCTGAAATAGTGTTGTGTCATATGTTGAAACACAGTGCTGTAACTTATGCTGAAACACAGTGCTGGAACAGATGCTGAAACACAGTGCTGGAACAGATGCTGAAACACATATGCTGAAATAGTGATGTATCATATGCTGAAACACAGTGCTGTGACTTATGTTGAAACACAGTGATGGAACAGATGCTGAAACACAGTGTTGGAACAGATGTTGAAACACAGTGTTGGAACTTATGCTGAAACAGTGTTGGAACATATGCTGAAACACAATGTTGTAACAACTGAAACACAATGATGTAACATATGTTGAAACACAGTGCTGGAACAGATGTTGAAACACAGCGCTAGAACTTATGCTGAAACAGTGTTGGATCTTTTGTTGAAACAGCGCTGCACCATATGCTAAAACTCCGCTGTAACAATTGTCGAAACAGTACTGAGACATATGGTGCTGAATCAGTGATTGGAGATTCGGCAATTAAATTTAATCCAGCTCTCTTAGAAGACGTACAGGAACTAGTTAAGTTCACAAGTCTACAGCTTTAGAAGTAGATTGGTTCAGAAAGACAGGCCCGCAGAAATGCAAGGCCATTTTGTACTCTGTTCTGTGGCTAGTCCACCCCATTAATATATTCTATAACCGTTTCTGTAAAAAAAAAAAAATTTGTGTAAATTTTATCAAATTTTAATGATTCAAAAATTGCTTTGAAAAATAATTATTATTATGAGCTCACATAAAAATTGAATGCTTAATCTCAATACAACACAAACAAATAACAATGGTCTATAAAAGTAAATGTGTATTAATTGTTTAATGTGTATGGCATTCATATTAAATTGTATCAATGAGTAGTTGCTTGAGGAGGGACTTATTGCATCACTTGATTTAAATGGAAGGATATAATTGTGTACAAAAGTTAATTATGCACATTAATTACTTGATATTTATGGCATTGTTATTAAATTGTATCAATGATTAGTTTCTTAAGGAGGAGTTCATTACATTTATTGATTTAAAGGGAAGGATAGGTAGTGCATCTTTTGTCTTCCACTTGGAGACACTAATAGCAATTTGCTTGATTCCATAAGCCACTAACAATAATGTATCAAGATTTTTTACTTTACAACCCTGATCTTGTTATGCATGGGGGTGCTAATGGCGTAGTCTAAACGTTTTATAATTCTTATTTTTCCAATGACTACCACCAGAATTTGGCAACCTTATTGTTGGAAAAATTGCAATTTTATAGTGCGCAAATCATGTTTTTGAATGCATAAATCAATTTTGTGTCATCAAAACCCCAGGATGCCCAGAATATGTATATTGAACCACTGAAATTTATCATTCCAACCCTTTTTCTAAATTTATGGTTGGTTTTTGGACGAAATTCGTCAGAAAAACATACCTAGAAAAAATTAAAAACGTAGAAAATTTAGACTATATCTATTGCTAATTGTCATTTCGACAATTAGCAACAACAATTACTTTGAAATAACAACAATTTGATTAACAACGTCATTTAAATTAAGGGAACTATTTTTTCTATCTAATGTACATTAATTGCAAGGAGTCAAATGTTACATGATCCTACTTGTATATCAAGCTAAGCCTTTGAGATATTATCTGATGGTTTGTGTGTGTGGGGATTCCTTTGTGATATCCCCATAAACCTCCAACGAATTTGGTTGAGATGAATTTCTCGGGTTGAAACCCTAGCTATGGCTACTCAGCTATGAATGAATGCATGGCAGCGACAGGTCATGTCAGGGTTTGCATTAGCACACAAGTATCGATGTTTGATTGGGTGGTGTAGCAGGCATTTCCTGGTGCAGGGTTCCAAGTAAGATGATTTACTATCAATGGATTTTAATAATGGTTTACACTTGGTGCACTACAAATATGACCTAGGGAGAGGCGAGGACATTTTCTATATTGAAAAAGGATTTACACAGTCATAGTGAGCCCGGAGATCGAATCTCGATGCATCATTTGGCTCATCAAATCATCAAGCGAACAGGGGATCGAGTTTCCATATTTTATTCAGAGGCTGGATATGTTTCAAAATCCGGTCAAAAGAGAACCTTGAAATCATGTTCAGCAAGGTTTTGGGGTGGGGTCCTTCAGGACTGGTTCTAAAGGAATGGTTGGTAAGCTTCAACCCCTCCTATGACCCTCTGGCTCCGTCAAAAGTGTGGATTATACTTCCGAACCTCCCACTCATTTTTTAGCAGGAAGATGTTCTGAGAACCATTGGGAATAAAATTGGAAGTTTTTGCAGCTTCGAGTGGGAGTGGGACATTAAGTTGGACAAAAGATGGGCATGGATCATAGTGGAAGTCGACATGCACAAATATATATTGGATGAAATCGAGTTGGTTTGGGATGGTTTCTTGTGGCACTAGTGCATTGATTATTGGAAAGTTCATTTTTGTTGTTTCGGGTGTCATGAGGTTGGTCACCTCCAAGATCAACGTAAATGACACCCTTCTTAGTTCCCTCCCTTTCGAAAGGTGTGGAAAATGAAGTCTCTTCCCTTTGTCGCATGTCATCTCCCTGACGCATGTTCGCTTGGCCTAAAAGTTGGTGGAGTACACAAGACACTGGGAGTTCGAGGAACTTGGGATGTTGGAACGCTAGGGTGAATTTGCCAAAGTCTCGGACCCACATGTCCATTCCTCTATATTTAATGCACCACCACGTGTAAGTGTGGACCATTCGGGAGTCTGGGGTTTCAAAACTCCGAAGGTTTGGGGTGGTGTATTAAATAAGTCAAAAGGGCTGAAGTCCAGAGCCACGTGGCAGTATTTTGGGGCTTCGGGACTCTGGAGGATATGCGAATAGAAAAAAAAGGGCATTCAACGTTGAACGCGGAAATCCCTCAAGCCCGTGCGTTAAACGAGGGCGTAACTTCCAATCTCGAGCTTGGATTTGAGCATGGTAACGGTTATTGGAAAGCTCTTGACGAGCAGAAGAAGATGGAGATATCGAGAAGAGGATTTGATATATTTGAGTAAAAGTGAAATTTTTATGCCCCGTCCCTCTAACGGACACCTAAGGGGTCGGGTGTGTTACAAATATGATAAGTTCAATAATGTCAGAAACAAGAGAACTGAAAAAACTTCAACAAGGTCTCCATGACTATTACATGAACTAAAATGAATTGTATTTGTTTTTTACATGCAGGGATTGTGCTCTTTTGGACCTGAAATTTTGCAAGATGACTGAATATTACAAGAGAAAGAACTGCTCAGACCCAAATCTTCGTTTTTTCAATACATTCGTGGAAGATTTCATGAAAAGAAATAAAAAAGAAGAAGATGTAGAGAGACAAGTTTTAGCAGGCTAGTCCACCGAATCTTGGAAAGATAGATATTTTCTTCTTGGAAACTTGTCACTACTGTAGAAACTTCTGATTGCCAACTCGTTGATAGTGCCTTCTCTTGCCCTTTTAAAATCTGCTTTCAATGTTCTTGAAGTAGTTAGGGTTTGTCTTTCTAGAACTTTCCACGATCCCTTTTTGGAGTAAACCACTTGTAATTAATGATTCATTGAAATCTTGTTAATGACTTTATGTCATTGAAATTTGTGACTCCAAGTAGGGCCCACTTATTCCTTAAATAAAGTTTATTCAATAAACTTTATTTTCAAGTTTTCAAGTTTTCAAGTTTTCAAGTTTTCAAGTTAACTTCCTTTAACAAAAGTGGAATATGTTTTAATTTTCTGAGCATGGTTTTTTATATTTGAGTCATGCAAACCATTCTAGATGCAATATTCATTATTTCATCTTTCCAACGAGTCTTCCTAAGTGCAATTGGGAGTTATGGATCTCAAGTTATAAGCTCGGGAAGTTGAGGTTCCAAGCAAATTTATCAGCAAACCATGAAAAAATAGTTGATTGTTCTTTCAATTTATGGGAGAGTTATGGCCAATTTCTCCTCTTGAAACATGTTCCACCATCTTCCTCATCGAATTAAATTTCTAGCGAGGTAAAGTTTGTCCAAAACCTACTCGCGGATCTCAAGTTATGCCTCTCAGAGAATCATTGCTTAACAATTGTCCATCCAACTCATGGGTTAATCTTAGCCCTTCATTCAAATTCACCTCCTCCATTTAAAAATTCAACTTTTTCTCTTATGATGTATATCCTACATGCATTTGTGGTGTTTGGTTATGTAATGTGTATATGGAAAATTTTAGCATGCCTTATATGTGAAGCATAAAGAGATTATGGAGACGTGGAGGTTCGAACCTTGGAAACTTTCATGGATCAATTAAAATTTTGACTACTCAGTCATCATCCATCAAGCACCCAGTGAACAATGATTCATAGCCCAGTCAGCAGTGAGTCATTGTCCATGCCATCTCCATGTGTAATTGTGCCATTCGATACCATAAGCTGCCACATGTCATCACATGATTGGTCAACACATGGCATACTCCCATTGGTTTCCATGTGTCCTCGTGTGATTAGATATCAGGTTTTCCACATGGCGTAATTTCATTGGTTTCCTCAAGTCTTGAAATGGTTGGTTAACATGTGTTGTGATGTGATTGGTTCATGATAAAATGGAGAGGAACTTAAAATAACTGTTAAGGAAGGAAAATTGAACGAGAGAAGAGGAAGGTCATGATGGAGGGGAGGGAGTAAGGGAATGTGGGGTGAAGGAGGATGTGGGGGTCGGTCCGAAGAGTGATAGGTCCGCAAGCTAAAAAAAAATGGTTAAGTATGGTATCATGGGGAAGGTAGATGGAGAACCAAGAAAATGCTAAGTATGGAAGAGTGGAACCAAGAAAATGAATGAAGAACTAAGAAAATAACACTCAAGAAAACAAGTATTAAGAATAGAACCAATAATAATAAATGGGGTCGCAAGAAAATCAGTGTGGTTCTGAGAATATAATCATGATTCCAAAAATGGACATGGTTCCAAGAAAATCTTAGTTCCAAAAAAAATAATTGTGTTGCACATGGCAAAACGCTCTTTGGGCAATTGAACAAAAACCTGGATATCTTGAGCATACAGTCTCATATTTTTAATCCGTAAAATGAATGATGAAGCTGAGACTGATGGCTACGCTATGAACTGATAATATTTCAAAATTTCATTCTTTTGATATTGATTTTTTTTGTTATTCCATGAGTGGGAAATCTAGGTGATCAAATTTTTTGATCAACACCTTCGTTTTTGCTGCGTTTTATTTTGACTTGTAGGGAGGCGCTCGTTGTCTATCTACATCACATACATTAACAGTCTCCATTTGAGAAATGTTATCGAGCTTTGCTTTGTATAGGATTTGATCTCAAATCAAATAGGTAACAAGATAGCATTGAGCTTTCTCTAGATTCACGGGACAACTATGTTCATTTGGAGTTTGAATGGGTTTTATGTAATCGAGTACATATGAATTCTTTATGTGGACAACTATGTTCAATTAGGGGTTGAATGGGTTTTCAAAGTGAATTAGATATGAATTATTTATGTGGATACCATGTTTACAGTTCAAATGAAGATCCTAGACGTTTCTAATATGCTCAAATGATGATTCAAAACTTTTTTAAAATGTTCATTTGTGTTTGAATGGTTTTTCATAAATTGATTAGATATGAATGCTTTATGTGGATGCCATTTTTGCAGTTCTAAAGGGGATTGGGATGTTCATTTTCAATTTGAATGTGATGTAGATATTGTTTAAGGCCAAAGCAAAGGTAGAGGAAAAAGAAAAGAAAAGAACAAATTTGGGAGCTGAGGAACTTACTTGCAGGAGGCATAGCCCAGAACCCTCTTAGATCAATGACTCTTCACAAAATCCTGCACTAGAGCTTGGGGTTTGAAATCCGAATCTTGAAAAAATTCAATAGTAATAATGATTAAGAGTCAAGACTAGCTCAAAAAAACTATAGAAACACTTGCAGGCAGCACAACCCATACCCCTCTCACTCGAGAAAGAAGATATTGATGTCAAATATGAAGGGAAAAGAGAGAATATACTTGCTTGTTTGTACCCTTAAATTCACGTTGTTTAAAAAATTTCCTATAGGCTTGAAAGATTTGCAGCAGGGATTTCAGTATGATAACAATTCAAAACTCTACAGTGATGGATTTTCTAGACTCCCTAAGTGTACTTCATCAGTTCCATCATCACAGTAGAAGCCTATAGGTTCAACGACACTAATGATTACTTACAATTCAGTTGGTTTTGTGCCTATAATTCCAATGATCGATCAACCCATTCGTTTTACTACTGTAAAAATAAATATGTGTGGAGTGGAGCTTTCTTTATGCTATGTTTTCAACTCTGTATTCATACTCTAACCAAATGAGCATGAGTTACAACTTCTCCTACTATACAACTATCATATGCTCTAAAAATTTGTTGCATGTCTTCCCTTGCACCATCTAGGTGTTTCCATTATCGACAATGACGAACGACAATTGTAATGCAGTGTTGAACTTGGGGAAAGGTACCTTAGAACTCTAATTATCTTGATATCATAGCTTTATTGTATGCTAGCCTTGGTTACTTTGACGGAAATTTGGTGATATTTTGTTTGTTTTCAAATTCATCACATTGTTGAATATACTACTAGATCTATTGAATCCCTCATGGATGCATCATATACATTTGTACCAGCCTAGTTCCAAGGGTGAAAGGTGAGATCACTAAATAATTATGCTTGTAAGTGTTGGATGAACAATTGTTCGAAACTTCGTGGATAACCTCAAAGGAGACCATTTTCATAGATTACATTTTCAATTTATTTGGTCCGCAATCATCTTTTCAAAAGTTAAAAACTAAAAAAAGGTGTGTGTGGTGTGTTATGATTAGGCGACATGGAAAACATCCAATTGAAGTATGTCCATGCACTCATGGATGTTTTTTAAGCTAAATATATTTCTACTATGAGTAGGAGTAGGATCATTTATTTGCGAGTTTCGAAGTGGTGACCAATCCACCTTTTTCACATATAAATAATGCATTTACATGTTCCATGCCACCCTAACTTTCAATAGAAGTGGAAAAATAAGAACTCGTGGTTAAATAACATTGTTTGCTCAAGTTACACAATAACAAGAATCTCTTAATCATAGACCCTGTAGATTGGGACTCAAGGGAACACTGGGTGTTAATGGTGGACTGGGGTTTGGATTAGTGTTCAATTCAAAGCCAAGGGGGGAGAAGAGGGAAGCATGACCCATATATTAGTTGGAAGAAGAGTCTCAGAGATCGAGGTAAGGGGCAGTAGCAATCAAGAGGGTAGGTAACAGATTCAAGAGGCTTTTCCAGAGCTAGAAGTTTTCGGTTACATTATGGAGGATGAAGTAAGGGCCCTGATGAGAGAGGATGACGAGGATTTTTGGAGGCAAGCGGGCCTCTTCACCTCTGTTGATGAGCTAATTTGGGGGAATGGAGACATAAGGGACATGTTTGTCGGTAAGAGGTTAGATCGGAGTAAGGAAGTAGGGCCACTAAAGGAGACCTCAAGGGTTGTAGGCTCTATAGCAAAAGGTACGTAGACTGATGAAGTCTCACATCCGACCTTCAGAACTACGAGCCTGTGTATTGATGGTTGTCGCCTATTGGAGGGAGAGAAAGGTTCTCCTTCTGGTGAGAGAGACCTTTTGAGAAATCATAGAGTGCCCTCTAAGCAGGGTCGAGGGGAGTGGAAAAGAACCAAACCTTGGAAACCGAAGAAGGGCATACGGAAGATGGTTATTAGGGGGTATATTGGGTTGGAAGAGGCTTTCAACTTGGCTTTGTGTGCATTGGTTGGTAGGTTTACCTACATAGCTTTGAATATGCAGTGTCTCTCCGAATGGGTGTCAAAGACCTGGGTTCCTTTACTGGGGTATATTCTGGAGATGGTGACCTTGATTAGGGGTTGGTATTGTTTATTTTCAAATCCCCTGAAGACTCCATGAATATTTTACAGTCCACCTAGGTCATAAACAGAGAAATCCTCATGCTAAAGAGATGGAGAGTGGGTTTTGATCCTTTGACATAGTATTTCTAGTTTATGCATGTTTGGGTCATTCTCCCTGGACTGTCACTTCAGCTTTAAAATGCAGGGGCACTAACTGCCATATGTAATGAAATAAGTCGATTCATTTATGTGGATGAAGTATTACTTAAAGGCACAGACAAGCGTTTGGGGAGGGTTCTAGTTGAACTAAATGTACATGTTGGTCTCCTGGAAGCACTGGATATTGAGTGGCGAGGGAGGGTTTTTGGCCAAAGACTAGATTACCTAGGTCTCCCCTTTCGATTCTCTCTCTGTAGACGTACGAGTCATCTCTGAAATGAGTGCCTTGGGTTTTTCTCGACTGAAGAATCAAAACTATCTATGCTGAGGAAGACGATTCCCTGCGATTCCCCGGGTGTGGACTCATTTTGGAGTGGGCCAGGCTTCTCAATGGAGGAGGAAACTCGAATTACTCCAGAGCTAGATTCAGAAGTAGGTAATCTTAATAAACTATATCCCTCTTTTTTCTCTTCGCTAACTATTTATGAGATGGTAAGGTTAAATCTGATTCTGAGCTCCTCGGTAGCGGTTTCTGGCACAGATAACACCCCTTCTGAGAGCCCCTCTAGAGAGTTGGGTGGGGAAGCGATCAACATTGCTCTTGGGGGGGAAACAGTCACAGACAAACTAGAACAATCTTCTCTCTCTCTCTCCTTGCACATATACTGGGGAAGAGGGCTTCCTTCTCGCGGAGGTTGGGTCAGGGAGGGCTCTATTAGGGAAGAAGGCTCTGGATTCGAGAGAAAGTTCCTTGGGGGTTGTTCTCAAGTCTTTGTTTCCTTCCATCGTAGACTCATTCATAAAACAACCCCTTCCCACTTATCCTGGGCGCTTGGTTGTTGGTTGCGAGGGAGAACCTTTAGTTGGAAAGGAGGGGTTGGAGTATTTGAGTATAGGAATTGACTCAAAGTAGGAGGCATGGTCTAGCGGTCTAGGAAGGGATGTCTCTCCTCTTAAGACGAGGAGTGCACGTAGGAAGGCTCAGGAAGTTCAAGGGGACACAATCATCCATGTCAGTATCTTATCTTAACAAGGGGCTCTTAGAGGAATCAAATCCCTTGCCAGGGAAAAATAACGATTTTGCTCTCTCTTAACTTGAGGGGAGTTGTAGGGGCTCCTAAACTAGCCTCCCTCCGTAGACTTTTGAGTTGCATTTTGCCAGGTATTGTGTTTTTCCAAGAAACGATGGTTGATAATTCCAAATATCGATCTTTTGTGTCTAAACAATGACCTAGCTAGTTTTGTTGTGTGATAGACTCTGTGGGTTAGTCTGGAGGCCTCTATGTGGCATGGAACCTTGATTTCTTTAAGCTTTCCCCCTTTTTTACTTGTGTTGGTATTCTTCTGGAAGACTCTCTAAGGGGGGATAATTGGTCGATCACCCTTCTTAATTGCTATGGGCCTTGCACTAATAGAAAATCCTTTTGGGAATCGGTGGTTCACAGTGGGCTCCTTGCCACAAATAAACTTATTCTCGTTAGAGACCTAAACTTTACAGTGTCAGCCGACAAAGTGTGGGGAGCACTGCTCAGTTAGATCCTCTGTTTGGTTTTTTTAAAGAACATTTTCAAAATTTAGGATTGCTTGAGATTGCTCTGAGTGTTTGTGTGCCTACTTGGAGAAATGGAAGAGGTGGGGAAGCAGGCATTTCCAAGAGACTGGACATGGTGTATATGTCGGAAGAGTTGGTATCATCGGCAGGGAGATACAGATCTTTGGTGGCCTACCCCTTTGTTTCGGATCATGCTCTGATTGTTCTCCAGTTTGACGATACCTACAAGCAGGTGGATTTCCCCTTCAAATTGAATCCCATCTGGTTGAGTGAGAAGGGCTTCACTGAAGTTGTCCAAGAGGTCTGGAATTCCACAGAGTTCAATGAGGAACCTTCTGCCCTCATAATATTTGTTCGAAAATTAAAGTTGCTTAAACACAAAGCTATTTGTTGGGGAAAATCACAAAAAAAGACGAGACTCTTGGAAGTAGCCTCGACAGAGGAAGCCCTAAAGAAATATTATCTTGACAAAGTAAATGGGAGTATTGGAGTGGAGGTGGATGTCCACATTAAAGAGCTTGAATATATTTGACAAAAGTTCCCGATTGACGAAGAAGAAGAATGGAGACAGAAGAGTAGATCCACTTGGCTCTTAAGGGGTGATCATAACACTAAGTTTTTTCATCGTTACACCAACCATAGGAAAAACAACAAATCAATTTGGGAGATTCTAGATGGAAATGGTTGTAGCCACCATGGTGAGAGGGTTTTGGGGGATGAAGCTGTGAAACATTTCAAATCTCAGTATGCAGACTTGGGGCATAATTCTATATGTGA
This sequence comes from Picea engelmannii, assembly GCA_009831015.1. NCBI lineage: Eukaryota > Viridiplantae > Streptophyta > Pinopsida > Pinales > Pinaceae > Picea > Picea engelmannii. Next base: position 291,917 of record ML780963.1, read on the forward strand.
TCAGGTGAGCACATTACATCTTTACCCAAGGTTCCTTACATAGAGGGTTGTTTTGGAAATGGAAAAACCTTGTACAACTGAAGAGCTCCTTATTTTGAAGAGTTTTGCTAGGGATAAAAGCCCTGGTCCGGACGGGTGGGCGGTAGAATATTTTCTCTATTACTTTGATCTGATTGGGCTTGATGTTCTGGAGGTAGTGGAAGAGTCTAGACGGTCTGGTTCATTGCCAAAGTCTCTAATTTCAACTTTCTTTGTTCTCATTCCTAAGGTGGACAAGCCCACAACTTTTGGGGATTATAATCCTATTTCCCTGTGCAACCTTGCTTACAAAATAATAACGAAGATTATAGCAAACATGATTAAACCACTTCTGTTAAAGTTTTTGTCTGTGGAGCAGTTGGGTTTTCTTAAAGGAAGACAAATTTTGGACGTTGTTGGTACTGATCGGGAGTGCCTTCATATTATCAAGCCAAAAAATATGAAAGCTTTACTTCTAAAGTTGGACCTCTAGAAGGCTTACAACTATGTCAACTGGGATTTTCTCAGGTTGATCCTCTTCCGGGTAGGCTTCAACCTTCTTCTCACAAATTGGATTATGAGTTGTGTTAATACATCGGTGTTTGCTATATTGATAAATGGGGGGCCAACCTCCTTTTTCCAAAGTGCCCGTGGGCTAAGTCAAGGATGCCCGCTTTCCCCACTTTTGTTCATCTTGGTCATGGAGGGCCTCACATTATTGCTAAAGTAGGCGTACACTGAGGGTAAAGTTTCTGGGGTTAAGGTCTTGAGGCTCATTAAGCTTTTCATTTTACTGTTTATTGATGATGTTTTGATAATGACCCGTGCTAAGGTCTTCAATTGGAGGGAAATCGTTTCCATTATGTCTGTCTTCTATAGTGCTTTTGGTCTTGTCTTGAATTCTCATAAGTCGCCTGCTCATCTCTTTGGATTAACGAAAGTTGAATTGTGTAGTTTCAAGTCTTTGCTTCCTTTCAAGTTTGTGGATGTGAATGAGGGGTTTAGATATATAGGATTCTTTCTCAAGACTACAAATTACAAAGTTCGGGATTAGACATGGCTCATCTTAAAATTTGATAAGAGAATTGGTCTTTGGTGCCATCGTTGGTTGAGGTTGGGAGGGAGCCTTGTATTGATCAAAGCAGTTTTACAAAGCTTGCCAGTGTTCTGGATGGCGACTGATATTATTCCTCTTTCCATTCTCAATAGAATTCTCCAGTTGGTGTTTAATTTCTTGTGGTTGGGTAGTGGGGCAAAGACTTGTGTTCATCTTTTCGAGTGGGAAACTTTAGCTAAGCCAAAGGCCTATGGGGGGTGGGGAGTTAAGAACATGTTGGTTTTTAGTAAGGCATTGTCGACAATTAACCTGTGGCGGTGTTTGATGAAGGAGGGGCTCTAGCATCGGGTTTTATTAGATAAGCACCTCTCTCCCCTCGCAGTGATCGCTTGGCTTTGAAGATCTAATGAAATACTTCACAATGTTTCCTTTTTATGGATATGTCTTTTAAAGTCTCTTCCGATGGTGACACATTGGCTCGCTTGGAATCTTGGTTCAGGTTTTTCTATCAAGATTGATGAAGACTCTATCCTTGCACTGGGACATGACTCCTTCCTTTCTCTTGGTCTCATTGCCTCGCTCAAGAGTAGGGGCCTACACTTCCTATTT
>ML780963.1:298892-311190 GCA_009831015.1 Picea engelmannii
CTGCCCATGTTTAATAGCTGGATTTGTACATTTCTAAAAATAGTTTCTGGTGGAGAGTTGCGTTCAGGCATTGATTTTAGGATCTAGTGTCAGGTTATTAGAGTTGTGTTTTAAGACTAAAATCAGGGGTTTTAGGGTTTATGAATGAAGGTTTTGATGTTGAACTGGCCTATTTTGTCTGTTGATTACAACAAGTTTTACAAATAATGTTTTGCTTATTCTGGAAGAATCGCACTCTCCCCACTTGGATTCAAATCTATGATGAGACTTTGGCCTGTTGTGATAAGAGATGCTGTGGCATGCCCTGTGGTGATAAGATTAAATACACAAATAAAATCAATTTATTGAAAAATCCTTTAACATTCAAATTATACATAACTAACCACTCATATCTATACATCCAACAATCACTCATCTGAAAATATCCCAAATAAAAAAGCCAAAAAATACGTTAAACGTACTGCGTAAATTTTTTAAAATGAGGATTGTAATTATACAATTTCCAAATCCACCATTTCAATATTGTAAATCTATTAGTGTTTTAAAAAAATAGTGCCACCTCACACGTCTAATTAAAAGCTGTTATTATTTTAAATTTCGAACATTAGCTCACTGTGGTGACCTCAGCTAATATCGCGGAGTTATTACTGCTCATGCAAATTCCCTCCAAACACCTACAAAAACTACAAATTGAAGGGTTTCGAGTCCAATTGCGACCTCAAAATCCGAGATTGAAGGGTTTCGAGACTGTTTGCGAGCTCAAAATCCGAGGTTGAGGACGCATTTCATTCCAGTCACCTTTTGCGAAGGAAAGCCATGGAAAGCTTGATAAGCCTGGTACACAGAGTACTTTACTGGGAGACAATGGAGTTGATAACGCCCTGCCAACTCTCTAGCTATCTCTCCCTTCTATTGTGGTCGTCGGAGGGCAGGTAGAATTTTCATACCTTTTTAGGTTGTTTACAAGGATTGCTACGTAGTATGGCTTTTTTCAAATATTTTACTAGATGTATTGTGTTTTTGTAATAATTTCTAATTACCATGATTTGACGGATCTCTATCACCACTTTTGTATTTTGTATTGCATGGAAATTACCTAAATTTCAGAGTCACATTTTACGAAGTTATATTTATAAAGAGACATTTAAAAATAGATTAGCATATTTTTCAAGAAAGTATTAGGAATTAGTTTTAAAAAATTAAAAAAAAAATTACCTTTATAAAATCAATAATATATATTTAGCATTACTGAAATATGAGGTTTGTTATAAGTTTTTATAAATAAATTAATAATAAAAATAAAAAATAAAAAAATAAACATTAAATTTGAAATATTATCTTCTTACATATAATATCCTTGTTTATTTATTTATTTATAATTTTATAAAGTAATTTTACATGAATTTTCATTTTATTTTTTCCTTGCATATTCTTTTCCAATTATATTTGTATAGGAATTACAATTTTATTGTGTTATGGTGGACATTAAAAACAAAAAACTTAATATATTATTTGTTTCAAATGTTTTTTTTTTTATGATAATATAATTCATTTTTTGTTGTTACATTACCAATGCTAAGGGTTGACATTATTATCTAACCAACCAATCATAATTTAGATAAATACAAAATTAAAATAAGATAATAATTTATAAAGTAAATTATAGGAAAGGAAAAAAAATTGTCACCCTTCTATAATTATTGAATGTCCCCACAAAAAAAGATTCTCAAAAATCCATGCAAATAATTTCTTTACGTATTTTTTTTTTCAATATTATTACTACATTATGTTTTTATTTTATTTTGTGTATATTTATATTCATATATTTATTATTTATATATTTAATGTTTATTTTTGGCAGGGACTACGCTGCCATGCAGCACTTGTTTATTAAAAGTGGCCTTCATACATAACAATACATATCTATTATTCCCCGGATGGGGTGACACGCGTACAGGAAGGGGAGGCGAGGTGGCAAGGGGAGGTGGCGAGGGGAGGCAGGGGGCCTTTATTAACTGTCCTCCCCACACACTCCGCAATTCATTGTTCGCGTCAGCCCTTACCATCTCCGTAGCATGGAGCTCTTCAGCACGAGCGCCATCGGTCCGACCAGCCAGAGCATTAAGCTCGGGGCTTTAATGGTGTTTATTGCGGTATATTGGCCCATCAACCTCCTCGCGAGCTCCATTATGCTCGACCAGTCTTCTGTGCAACGAGGCTTCTTGGCTCTCCTCTCTGTTCCTGCTATGCCGCGTCTGAGGGGGAAGCCACGCAGGGGGGCTGGCTGGTATGCAGCCGCCTCTCGACGGAAAAGACACAGGGAAATTCAGAATGCTGTGTCTCTAGTCAGAAGGCGTCGACGACAGGTAATTCGGGCAGTAAATTCACCTCCTGACACAATCATAGAAGAGGGTCTGAGCATTCAGCTCCCACCGGACTTCTCGAACCAGAAAATGGTCACCTTCCCCGATGATTGGGACCCCCTCGCCCGCGTCTTTCGCTCTCGCATCACTCCTCCAGGCAGCACCTCTTTCGAACAGGCGATGGAGAGCGACCCCGGCCCAGCACAATGCATCATTGAAGAGGAACAAGTGATGGCAGCCGAACCAGTTCAGAACGAGGACTGTCAGGGTCATGATGAAGCCCAGCCGCGGTTGCCCTCGCCACCTCCTTTGCCTCCGGAGCAATTGCACCTTATCTTTGATCTCAGAAGCCTCGTCGAAGATTTAATCTTTCGCGCGATCTGAACTAGCCAGAGACTGGACATGCYGTATACAACTTACTCCCGCGCCTCGCCCAAGCGAATGTGTCCTACTTGTGCTCAACCCTTCGCCATTCCAGCTCGGGCTCCAGAAGCGCAGGACGACAGGGAGCGCCCCGGATAAAAGGTCACAGAATTTGCATGTTTTTCTTAAAGTTTACTGTTATACTTTCTCAGGACAGGAGTCCTYTAGYTGTYAGTCGTCATAGTCTTAGAACCTTCATTAGCAAACTACTGTTAGTTAAGATTATACCCCCTGGTTTCCTACGGGCAGGGTGGCTCTATGTTTTCCATCTTTTTTGGACTTCTCACAGTGCTATAGCCAGGTGTCCTGGTTTCCTCCACAGGCAGGACACCTGGCTCCTATCTGGCATGTATCTCCTTTTTTGGATTAAGCTTTAATAGAAAGGTCCCACTTTTACTTAAAAAAAAAACAACAATACATATCTATTATTATTCCCCTTGGGTACCTCCCTAGGTACCCCGTATCACTTGCCTCTTCAAGGGGGAAACCTCCTAATGAGCTACACTCCAAATTCAATACTTATTCAACATGTCCATTACATTGTTCACACCCCTTTATATAGTGCTACCTACCATCTAAGAACATTCTAGAAGTGAAACCTTCTAGTAAGCCCTCTTGCATTTATTGTGTTCACGCCATATTTATTAAAAGTGGCCTTCATACATAACAATACATATCTATTATTATTCCCCTTGGGTACCTCCCTAGGCACCCCGTATTATTCCCCTAGCTACACTACATTCAATCCCCTTACGAAAGCATTGTAATCAACGCTTGTTATGAGGAAGTGCAACCATATACCGGGGTCTCATGGATAAGTGTGGACCATAATGCTGAAGTAGGTTGGAGAACTAGGGTCCCATGTAGAAGTGTTAGCCACCATGTGGAAATAATCCAAGCTACATTGTAAACCTAGGTCCCATGTCTAAGTACTCACGTGGAGTCCTCACTGAAGATATCAGAACTCAATAGCTAACTGAAAATTATGCTCCAAAAATCTACACTGATCATGTGGATCTAAATACGCAGATCCCTCCATATCCAAAAAGTCATATGCACAACACACTATTATTGGAGAATATTGAAAAACAATATTCGTTGAAGGCTCTCGATTGTTCTCCATAATGTGCTCTACGGAAGGTGGAGTAGAGTCGTCAAATAAAAGATGAAAAAAGTTATCCTCCCAAAATGACAACTGTTTAGACTCCAAATCATACAAGGCACATCGTTATCAATCATAGTCCGTCGTGATGTAATTGTTGATGATCTCCATATTCCAATTTTCATGCTTTCTAAGTTTGATCTCTTGAATATTTGTTTCCATTTTCTCAAAACCTTGGATAGCTCTTTCTAACAACATTATCATATTTGACAGTTTGAGAGCAAAAGTTTACAGAGGCTGTAACATCCTGCATATCCATTGGAAGCACCACATATAATATACCAAAAGAAATATCGGAAAATACTCTATCCAATGACACTGATTTAGCATCAATCTGAGCACCATGTCAAAAGTTATGAGATCTACAATCCCATGGTCGTCACGAAAAAAACCTGAAAATTGTTGATTTTAAATCAACTATATTTTCACTTCCAAAGCTCCAATCCGAACAAATTTTTTTAAGTGGATAAATTTTTTGAGAGGAACTCAGATATGCAATTTGTTTGGGTGAATTCGACAACAATTGCTATAGCAACTGGCCAAGTCACACGGTCATCCGTGGAAAAAATCCTAAAAATTGCTCATTTTAAATCAACGATATCTTGGCCTCCTGAACTTCGATTCAGACGAATTTTTTGTTGAAAGTGTTTTTTTTTCCTAGAGGAACTTAGATCTACAACCAGTTTCATCAAATTATGCAAAACTACATGAATTGACCTGAGTGTCATGGCCCTCTTTTTTTTTCTTCATTTGAAAACCTGCAAAATAGAAAAAAATTCCCCTTTTTCGTGGCCAAAGAAAGTGCTCTTATACCACTTGTTAAGTACCAAAGATCTGAATATTAAAACACCACACAAGATATAGAAGAAATCTCACTTTATTATATGAAAACCCTTAAGGTAGGGCAACACCGTACATTTAATTCTTTTAAGGAATGGATCCACTCCTAAGCACTTGCCTCTTCGAGGGGGCTACCTCCTAATGAGCTACACTCCAAATACAATACTTCTTCAACATGCCCATTACATTGTTTACACCCCTTTATATAGTGTTACCTACCACCTAATAACATTCTAGAGGAGGAACCTTCTAGAAGCATAACCTTCTATAATCAAAACCTTCTAGCAAGGCCTCTTGCATTTATTGTGTTCAAACTATGCCTTGTTTATTAACAGTGGCATTCACACATAATAATACATATAAACTATTATTTCCCTTGAGTACCTCCCTAGGTACCACATATTATTCCCCTAGTTACGTTACATAATCGTGGATGGGGTAGGGAAAAATGTTGTTATGAAATGAATGGTGATCGAGGGACTTATGAAAATAGGAGAAACAAGCACCAAATTCTGAAACAACACTTATGTTACATTGATTATCGATTTTAAAATTTGGTGCATTCGAATGATGTGTGCATGGTGAGTTGCTAAATAGAATCTATCAACTGCATGTAATTCAATTAGTTAATTATGAAATTTCAATGATTATTTATACATACAAGGTACAACATGTCTTGGGATGAGAATTCCATATTGTAGAGTTAACCATCTTTGTTACAAGAGCAACACATAAGCCAACATTTTATTTTTATGATCATGGGTACTTGCGATATCCATAACAGGTTTCCATGCCACTGCTTGTGAAGAATTCGTGAGTTTTTTCACTTCCAACAAAGGGGTCGCAAATCTAATATAGATTATTTCAACTTCTTCGATCACAGTGAATTATTTTGTCTTCTTTTGGGGCCAATTTATGGTGGGAATTATTGCGCATTAAATTGAATTTCTGCAGGTGGAGGCCACTGGAATTGGCGAATATGGTGAGAATGATGCAGTTCGACAGGGAAAACACATGTGGTGAAGTTAACCAACAAGAGAATGAATCTAGTGCCCATGAAATGGTTACCGCCACAAAGTGTTGAAGTGAAGGAAACAACGGTGAATACAAATGGAGTAGAAGCCACGACCATAACCACCACTAGAAGTGAAACTTTGTAAATATCCAGTAGTGTAGTGGAGGCATATGATTTCTTCCTTGCATGTATCTCCATATACATGAAAAGTTGTAAATTAGTAGAAAGCAGACCGAGTCGATATATATAATGGAAAAATAAACAGTATTCATAGAAAAAATGATGGAGAATTAATGGGAGCAGGTTGCACTGAAAATCTGTATGAAAGGCTACCAATGCTAAATAACCTTAATGTTAAAGTCTACTTCTATCTCTAAGATAATTAATTAAGGAGTGATTCATAAAAAAAAATCTATTATCCAATATCAACGTAGTTGTTATAAGAAATTATTCCAAACTTGAAGCCATTCAATTTATCCATCAATTTGAAGAAACAAAATCTATACACACCCATAACTATTTTTGTGAAAGCTATAATACTTTTCATTGATTTTATGTAACCAAGCATGGAATTCTCTATTGATTTTGATATTCTAGCTACTATTTGACAACTAAACTATCAATGCAACTCTACTAGCTTCTCTTGTTAGATTACACTATGTTTTTAAGATAAGTTGCATCATCTAAGAAGTGATTCATAAAATTTGAATCCATTCTAAAGAGTCCTTAAGGGCACATTAAAGAGAACTTGCAAGGTACAATAGTTTTTAGTTCAAAAAAATTTGCGGTATATAATGAACAATAGGAGAAGCATAGATTTACATATTACGGAGGTGCAACTTGCACATCTTCGATGAAATTTGTACGATAAATTTGAATCTGATTTAGCGATAAATATATAGAAATCCAACTTCCATCATTAAATGAAATCTCTACACAACTAATTCAAGCTAGGGTTTCGAGGACATCGCCACCAGGGTGGACGACCTAGCTACTCTCTCAGTCTCTGAACTCCCATCGGCCAAGCATCGTCACTTGTCAAACTTTGACCAAAAGGTCCATTTTGCATAGGTCGACAAAACTACAGAGAAGATTATAGAGGGCCCCATAGGTCTAGTCTCATCTCATAGTCACTCGATGGCTATCAAGTGTGGTTTCTCCATATTTGTGCCTTTACTATCGTTTGAAGCAAGCATCTCTGTAAAGGTTGACCTTCTATAATGATGGCAGTTGGGGGTTACATCAACCATTGTTGATACCTTCTTGTTGTTCATGTTGAAATCTCCCTACTCCAACACCTAGGTATCTTGTTATCTAGTGATTTCCTTACTGTAAACCAAGTTAGCAAGTCATAAAACAAAATACCCTGCTGAAATATTCAACTCAAATAAATCTAACAGAAGCAATACTGGAAACCAAATCATGCACACATAAAAACCAATATTTTTGGGTGGATACCCCTAGAAAAAACCCCAGAGGGAAAACCATTATTGAGATTATTTATTATGATAAAATCAGGGCACCTGTAACAGGGATAATGACCCACTAAGAGAAATAAAATTGCAGAAAACCTGACAAAGTCTGATCTGTTGTACAACCTAGATCTGACACATGTTTGGAGGTGTACACACCTTTCCATAAGTAAACTTGCGCATACACGCCTGTCTCCACTGACGCCTGCGTACACGACCTCAAGAACTACACATAACCCTTTCTTGTGGCTTCGCTCTGCTGAAACCCACTTGTGGTTTCCTATGTTCTCTCTTCTCCTTGACCTGATCTCTAGATGGAAGTCCTTCTCCACCTATCCAAGATCTCCTTGAATCACAGTCCTTCGTGATCCAACTGTGTATCACACACAAGTGTCAAGTATCTTCTACTTTACCCTAGCCTTGCTTTTATAATATGGAGTTATATCCTAACTCTGATCTCCAAAGTGATTGACGATTGAGATTACTTCCCACCTCACTTGAGATCAATGGCTAAGATTGAATGCTAATTACTTTTAACATTTCCTTAAATAACTCAACTAATTAATAAAAGAACTTTACTTTAATAATTCCTGTAATTAAAGTAAAGTCAAGAATAGAAGACTTTAGACGATTTCCACACATCTATACACATAAACTTGTACGAAAATACCCATCCTATGCTACCAAACATCAACAATTCAAAATGGTTTCAAAAACTCTAACTCTATCCATCACAATAGTCTCTGGGCAATGGAATTGTCTAATTCCTTTGGAGAGAATGGGCTCATATCTAGAGTCAACATTGAGATGCCTTGCAATGGAAACTTTACCAACACATCCATGCTACAAGAGACATTGAGGTAGAAGAATATGGAGCTACATGCATGGCGCCAAGTATCATGACCATGCATGCCACCATCACCAAATGTAAGAGAAGAATCAACGTTTTAAATAATAAATTTCAAGAATCAACGTTTTAAATAATAAATTTCATATTGTTAATGAATCAAAATACATTTATTCAACAATTTCATGATTAATGAAAATCTTGGCTACCCATCCAGTTACGGCCCAAAGCCCGATATATTCCAAAACCCTTTAGCCCCTCACTCATGCAGGGAAGCAACTCCTTCACCACCGAAGATTCCTAGAGACATTGTTCGAAAGGATTCACAACAAAGAGAAATGTCTTGCATAATGACATGGGGGAATTATCATACTCATTATTTTTATTCTTCTTGATCATTGTTTTTGCAATTTGGTGTATTAGGTTTCGTATACTTTGACTCCTTCCATTGAAATTATGTAAATGTAATCGTCAATTCGAGCAGGGTTCATGTCTCCGGTTTTGGGCAGTGACTAATTTAAAATTGTTTGGATTGTTTAATATAAACCAAGTTTGGAAATCAAGAAGGTTTGAAACTTTGACGAGTTGTGTTCTACCCATGAAGAAGGCGAAGAGAACGTTGGAATCCTTTTTAGTCCCTCGTGATTTTGTTTTCGTTTTTTTAATTAGTTTATGTCGTTAGAAAACAATTTTTTTCCAAAATTATATGTAATGTTTAATGAAAAATAATTATTAGATTACATATATCAAAATTATTACTGAAGGTGCCATTTAATAAAATCACCACATCAAGATACTTGGCATCTAATGTTTCATATCAAAACATTTTTGTTATTTAGTCAACCCATACAATAAAATTTTGTGTATTAATTTTGATGATGACATTTGCTTTTCAAGTTCAATTTGTGTGAACTATAAAACTTTGCTTTTGAACATATCCAAACCATGAAAGCAGATATATGAGATGATGATTGCACTGAGAGTAACAAGGTGCTCTACAACCCAGTATGGGGCAGATGTTGAGGCATTGGTGTGATGAGACGTTAGATTATTCACTTAATTAATTAAAAAAGGGAGATGTTGATGTTATAATTAATACTTACATTAGAGATTGGTTTGTATTTGTTAGATATAGTTAGTTGTGAGAGATCTTCTACAACTATTAGATGCTCTTTATGTGTGTGTGGTTGAGAGATTTCCTCATGAGTTTGTTATGTTGTTGAGGAAAACTCCTTGTATAAATATGTGCTTGATTGATTAATACAATATATAGAATTGTTTTGTGCATGCTAGATCACTAAGTTGGTATCAGGGTTGGTTGCTCTTGGTGTAACTCCCTCACGGGAGAGCCCAGGAGATGTAATCTGCTATAGGAGAGATGAGATTAGTTGTAGGAGTAGATTCATGTGAGTTTTTTGTGTGCAAGTTCTTGAACTCCTCCGAGTGTCTGTTGTTGCTGTTTATTTCAATGCACAGAGAGATATCGTCGCTTCTGTTCGAAGAAACCGCCCATCGGTTGAGCCACAAAAGGAAGAATGACCGTATTGATTTTGTTTCATTGTCATTTTTAGTGTGCGGTGGATAAAACCCGATACATGAATATTGATGTGGCATAAAGAGAGCTGATATTTGTAGATTCAATCCTGCAATATCTGCCATTGTTGCATACAAAGGACACGCTGTCAACAGAGAGAAAAGCAAAACCTGTCATCGTGAGGAGCCATCCTTTGCATTTTTTTTTATTGACCCATCAAGTCGTTTCATTAAACTAAAGCAAGAGTGCATGATCATGTGGAACACCCACTGATTTGATACGTTGTAACAACGTAGGGACATAGCTCTGAGGTTTTGAATTGAAGGATCACTACATGAGTTTGAAAGGAAGCTCATGATAGAAGGAGCAGTAATGAGATGGATGTCAGATCTGCCAACTCTACTTCAAATCAGTTGCAACATCAATTTTTTAGATCTGTGTGTGGAATTTGTTGTTTTATTGGGTGTGCAGTTTGAAGTCCAAGTTGAAGGCATTGTATTACTTGTTTGTGAAATAAATAATGAAGAACCCCTCATAAGAACATAGTAACATAACTAAAGCTGATGTGTGCGGAAATCCTGCCTTGCCACAAGAACATGGTCACTGGTTTGGTTATGCCTACAATCTATTACAACTTGTGATTCTTGGAGGAGGCAGTGACCCAAGAACAATGACTACTGGTTATAGTTGTGATCCATGTGTGTTTGTAAGCATGTGTGAAATCAATCACTTTGTAAGATTGATTTATGGGTACATTCTGTATCTATACTACTTTCCTAGAAAACTGGCGAATACAACGACAAACCATGTATTTCAACATATGGAAGTATGTCAATATAATGACTATAAGTCCGATCAATACAAATACATCATCGATGGTTAGAAACAATTGTATCTTCAATGGATGAAGTGGTAGCTCAAATGAATGTGAGAGAAAGAGCATAGTCTATGAGAGTTCATAAGTGGATAGAGGCGCTAATGGAGACTAGGCCAGACAAAAATATTTTTTTGTAAAATGTGTTTATTTGATTTCATTATTGTTCATAGTGATGTAAGCATTAAGGGAGGGTGTTAGAATTAATGCTTACATTAGAGATTGATTTGGATTTGTTAGATCTAGTTAGTTGTGAGAGATCTTCTCCAACTATAAGATCCTATTTATGTGTGTGGTCGAGAGATTTTCTCACAAGTTTGTTATGCCATTGAGGAAAACTCCTTGTATAAATATGAGCTTGATTGATTAATAAAATATATAGAATTGTTTTGTACATGCTGAATTATTAAGTGTTGAGGCGTTAATGTCCATTTAATTACAAAATAACAACAACAATAAAAATAAAATAAAAAATAAAACAAAATAGAATTGAATCCCTCTATTAAATCCCTCTAGATACTTAATAAATCTAAGTTTAACATGGATTTACACTAGTAATACTTTATATATACCAAATATAAGTTTATTCTCACTACAATAAAATATAAATAACACCAAAATAATTTTATGTAATTATGAAAGAGTGGTACTGAGTGAATTTTTTTTCAATATCTAATAGTGCTAACTGGTCTCTATTAATATCCTAACTTTTCAATTTCTTAATATTTAAATCTTAATTAATCTACATTTGCTTCTAAAGACAACTAGATTTCATTTTTCTCCATTGATGAGATATAAGGTTATGTTTATATTTATATAAAATGAAGAAGAAAATCAAACCAAAATTATAATTTGATTGTGTTGAAAGGACATGCACTCTAACAAAGGTTCTCTGAATGATCTCATTTTTTCCTATTGATGAGAAATAGGGTTAGGTTTGTTTATATTTAGATCTAGATCACATGAAGAAGAAAATCAAACAACTGTGAGGTAAGTGGAGAGCGGGGAGTGGTTCAGGGCAGGCGTCGGCGCGGATTCTGAAGTCATGGGTACTCTACTGTTTGAACTATTATGGCTGAAGATTGCTGCTTGGTACTCTACTGTTGTTATTTAGTGATCTGTAACAATAATCTCAACCCCGTAAATGCAATGATACAGGTATCTCACGGGATTCACTGCACAAGAAACGTGCGACTGGAGGGAAGAAGAAGGTCTGGAGGAAGAAGCGAAAGTAAGGGGTTTCAACCCTGAACACTTGAGCTCTATTTTCTGTCAATACAAGCAAATTTGATGATTTATGTTTTTATTTGGGGGGGGGTGGGGTGGGGTGGGGAGGATTGGTTCTAGGGGTTTAGGGTTTGGAAATTTTTGTAAACGATGGAGATCTGCAATTTGATGGTTTACATGTAGGCCACAAGTTTTGATCTGTAGTCTGTGTTTCAATAATACTTGTTCATGGCGATACGCTTTGTGGAGGTTTTGGTGGATGATAAAGACTGTTTAATTCCATAAGTTTTGTTGTCGGGCTATTAATTTCTTTGAAATGATATATTTTGATGTCAAGGAACCTGTTGTGGGGGTTAAGCTCTGTAGGGTTTTATATTTCTAACGTGTTTGGGTTTTTGCAATACGTGTAGGTATGAGTTGGGCAGACAGCCTTCAATGACAAAACTGTCGAGTAACAAGACAGTGAGAAGGGTGCGTGTGAGAGGAGGTAATGTGAAGTGGAGGGCTTTGAGACTCGATACTGGTAACTATTCTTGGGGTT